>JABUQX010012544.1:0-20000 GCA_015478945.1 Trachelipus rathkii | reverse complement strand
ATTATTATATTTATTATTATTATTATTATTATTATTATATTATTATATTTTATTATTATTATTTATTATTATTATTATTTTATGATTGATTGAAGGTTTAATGTCATTTTTTTAGTTTGAATTCAATTCTCGTGAAGTACTTTCTGTTCAACGGTTCAATCTCTTGGTTCTGTGTCTGTGGCTGAGTTTCATTTGGATAAAGTAAGTATAAATGTTATTTTGAGTGATTATTTTTCCTTGTTTGAATGTAAATTGGTTAGAAAGTTGTTTCTTTTTATTTGAATTTGCTGCTGGTTTGAAGCTTTCAGCTGAATCTATGGCGAGAAAAAAAAACTGGGGGGGTCAACTACCCAGATAAGCACCTTCTGTGCGGGCTTATTTAATTATATAATTATTATTATTATTTATTTATATTTTATTCATTTAATTCATTTATTTATTTTTTTTTGTTGACTAATTATTTCACATTTATTAATAAAATTATTTCATAATTACATTCATAATTATTTAATATTTTGATAATTCTTTAATTCATTATAATTATTATATTATTAATATTTTAATTTCATAATTTCATTCATATTTATTTAATATTCTTGAAATTTTAATTCAGAATTTATTTTTTAATTCATTCAATTATTTAATTCATAAGTTATTAAAATTATTATTATTATTATTATTATTATTATTATTATTATTATTATTATTATTATTATTATTATTATTATTATTATGTTTATTATTATTATTATTATTATTATTATTATTATTATAAAGTAATAAATTATTAATTTTTAAAATTATTATTATTATTTATTATTATTATTATTATTATTATTATTATTATTATTATTATTATTATTATTATTATTATTATTATTATTATTATTATTGTTATTATGCAGTATTTTTATGTATTCCACAGTTGTGTTTTTTAGCTTGTCTCACCAACACGAACATTTCAAAAAAGCAGTAAGAAGATTGACATTGATGAGTATTTAGAAGGGAAGCTTGAAATAGAATAATTTTATGATTAGCTACTAGCTTGGTTATAGAGAGATAGAAGTATCGGTAGTAGGAGGAGAGAATTAATTAGATTGAAAGGAAAGTGGACGTTGTAGAGTAGAAACTGGTGGACACAAAAGATAGAAAAATAAGAGATTATACTGTGGAGAAATTTGTAGAGAATTGAGAAGAACTTTGTGGAGAAATAAGAAGGAGTATTTGTGGAGAATTGAGAAGGAGTGGTTTGGAGAATTTAGAAGGAGTACAATTGGAGAATTAGAGACTGCATTTGATATTTTTAGTATTAAGTATATATTTTATAGGTGTACGGTTTTTCTAGATTAGCTTTGGGATCCATTTCATTATATTTATTATATTTCGAACTCCTTGAAGTATCGTTTACCTTTTGTCTGAGGGTGGTTATATAGCGGGATCACCTTGCCTGGGTTGTTAATAAAAATAGTGTGATTGATCGTGTTTTTTGGTGATTTCCTGAGTTTATGTGTTTATTTTTATTGTTTTTTGTTTTGGTTTTTTTCCAGACCCACGACCCTAAAGAGATAGTTTGTGCCTCAAAACCACGACATATTTCCGGCGCCCAACGTGGGGCGTCTTGACGGAGGACCAAGGGGACATAGACGATAGCAGGTAAGATGGCTACGCCTGAGGAAATGAGATTGGGATTGGAAGTAGAAAGACTGAAAGAGGCATTAAGGAAGAAAGAAAAGGAGAATGAGGACTTAAGATAGACTGAGAGAGATGGAAGGAATGCTGGAGGGAAAGGCAAATGGAAATGATAATGGAAGCGAGAATAGATGATATACTGAATAAAAAGTTTGCGAAAGAGTTTGGAATGAAAGGGACGCTGTAAGGGTGAGGTCACCCTTGCTGATTTTAAAGGCAAAACATTAATCTTAAGAAATTTTGGTATTATTTTGGTAAAAGGTGGATCTTTATTTTTTATTCTGTATGCAGAATGTTAATTTCATTGAATTAATTTGATTTATTCATTTATTATTTATTTTCCATATATTTGAATATGTAATATATGCAAATATATGTCAAATTACAAGAATATATTATTTTTCAGCAATCTTAGTTAACCATTTTTGAGATTTTTCTAGTATTAGTTCATAGATTCATCATAGGCAGGATAAAATTATTTATACTCATTCTCATTCATGGAAGGAAATAAATCATAAGGATTATGAAACATTTTTGGATAAAGGTATGTTTGTTAAAGTATAAAGACATAGGTAGATGGTACATCTTATCTCTCATTGCATTAATTATACTAATTCTGTTACAGACAGAGTTTCTGTCCAAAGATAAACAAGTCACATACAAACTGGAACTGTTCCAAAGTTTGGGTAAGGTTTATATTGGGACAAGCAATTGTTATTATATTGTTATAAATCATGATCATGAGAGATATGTAATTGTAACGCATTACTGTATTGCTCAACAGACGGCTAATCTGGGGAGCAATACTATCTTAAAAAGAAGGCTAATCTGGGGAGCAATACTATCTTAAATAGAAGGCCAATTTGGGGCAAATCTACGGCTAATCTGGAAAACAATACAATCTTAAAAGAAAACCAAATCTGGCAATATTATCTTAAAAACCAAAACCAATTAGGGGAGCAGATCCTCATTTAAAAGTGCCAAATCTAACTTGTGATCACTCAAAAGATTATTTAAGTATCTCAATTTTATTATACCACCAACCTTTAACAAAGTACATGCATGCAGAACTGGAATCTGGTAGGGTTAGTAACACAGTTGTAAGATTTCATCCATTTTCTGGTTGTCCATTAACAATTTTTCAATACCGTTGTAATTTAGGTTATTGTAAATAAAAAATTTGTAACCAATATAATATCAGTCAGTTCTTTGGACATTCAGTAACTGCAATCAACCTTTATAGCTTGATCTCTGTCGTGAATGTCTGTTGTATATTATTACTTATATAAACTGCTAAAGCAGTGGGTAAAATATTTGTGTGCATAGTTGTTAATTTAACTCAGGATTAATTAATAATAAACTTTAAAATTTGTACTTCAGAATCATTTTTTTTCCATTCACCATTAATTAAAACTACTGATTTTTTCTGTCATCCTTCTATCTATTTTCATGTACTCAACATAAACTAATCAGATGTTAAAGGAAGTATTGTTTTAATCATAGAATCTTAATTAATACTCTGAACACGAGATTGAGTTACAATGTTAATGGTACAGACAATGATGACCTTAAACATTGTTAATGAGTTGGAATGTTAATAGTATTAATTATTAATAGCTGCCGTGAGCTGTATGTGGTCGCTGTGACATTTTGACTCTAGGGAGGCTAAAGCTTGAACTCCTATCCAGGTAAATTATAAAGAGCATAATTTTTGTTGTATTATATCAGGTTAGGAAGCTGGGGATCACCCTTGTAGAGGGCGACCACATTGCGGGTCAATTAATTCCTCCCACCCTATTTTTTCCATCAATTGCCCTGTAGTGGGTTGCTTTAAATAAATTCACAAGCGAGGGTGAATCACCTCTCTCCGCTACAATGCGAAAGAAAGTAACCTCTACTCTGAAGGTGGTAGATGGAAAAAAGGGAGAGATCATTTTAGAAGAGAGAAAGAATTTGAGTGATTTGGATGAGACTGACATGGATAAAGAGAAAATAGATGAGGATAAAAGTAGAAAAAAGAAAGAGAGAAGAAAGGAAAAAAAAGAGAAGGATCAGAAGAAGACTTCGAAGAATAGAAGACATGAAAAAAGAATGATAGCAAAAGGTAAGAGCATAGATTCATTATATAGTAGTACGAATGAGGAAGTGAATGAGATTGATGGTGAAGACACCATGTCGGAAGACTCTTCGAGCTCGGCCGACTTCCAGGTAGCACATAGTATCTTTATCAGGGGCATTCTGAAAATTAATAAGTATAATGTGTATGGTACTAAGGATGTGTGTGAATTTTTTAAAGAGTATGAGTTATTGTAAGGAGAAATTTGATGAAAATAAGGTGTTTTGGGTTAAAGAGTTAGGTGAGTTTTTGGAAGGGAGAATGTTTGATTTTTACAAGGCTATTGTGAGTGTGGGTGAGCCGAAGTATGAAGTGGTAAAGGAAAGAATGTTGGAACAAGTTGAAAGAGTTAAGGGGGGTGTAAAGTATAGATGGGTGAATGACTTTGATAAGGCTAGGAGAGGAAAGAATGAAAGATTGGATAATTATGGGGATAGGTTGGAAACATTGGCTCGAGTGAAGTTTGGGGATGAGGGGATAAATAAAAACAAAATGTTGATGAAGAAATTTCTGGAGACTATCCCTCCACAAGTGGCGAAGTTTATAAATGCAAGGTGCAAAGAGAAAATGAGGTGGAGTAGGGAACGATTGCAGTGGAGAGATGTGTTAGAGATAGTAGAAGATCGTGAGTTTGAAAAGAATGAAAGAGATAAAGAGGAGTATGAGAGGCATGATGTGTACAGTGGTAAGGGAATGAATGAAAGGGCTTCACCAGTGCCACAGTATAAGTCTTATAGGGATGCTCTTAGGGCCAATCCGTATGAAGTTATGGTAAAATTCTTAGAAGATTTCTATGGGTGAAAATGAAAGACAGGTAAATGCAGGAGGTACGAATGCGATGAGTGCCAGTAGACCACCAGTTGGTAATACAAGTGTGAGAGAGAATGTGGGGTACAATCAAGGGAATGTGAGAGAGAATATGAATAGGACCTGGAACAGAGAGAATGCAGGGGGTATGGAGGTGAGGTGTTTTAGGTGTGGTAAGATGGGACATTTGATTTCAGAATGTAGATGGGCAAATGGGGCGTGTTTTAGTTGTGGGCAAGTGGGCCATATGGCTATAAATTGCACAGACCCTCAAAGGGCCAGATGTAGGAGATGTGGAGGTATAGATCATTGGGAAAGAGATTGTCTTCAAGGTGTAAATGTAAGGAAGACTATGCGGGAATTGTGGGACAGAGGGTCATTTTTCGAGGATGTGCAGGTTCCCTAGAAATACCTGTACATTATGTGGGAAGGTAGGGCACATGGCTGGTAGGGTGGGGAGTAAGACAACCTGGGATGACGCAAATGAACCAAAATGTAGTTGCTGGTGGTAGTGGGAATTTGGGTAATGGAAATGTTGTTGGTAATGGCTCGGCTGTAGGTGGTAATAGGAATGTAAGTGTAAATGAGGTGGTGGGTATGAGTAAATCAGGTAAGGGGAACTGGAACAGGAAACGAGCAAGTGTAGGGTTTACAGCCAGGTGACCCTTAGGTGGGAATAATGAATGTTGCTAAGGACTGTGGCGCGATGCATTAGCTGGTCAGTGGATGAGTGTACAGTATTAAGATTTATTGCAGAGGTATTGAAGTGAGAGCTTTGATTGATACTGGATGGTGTAGTGTATAAAAGTGTGTATGATAGAATGAATATATGGGAAGACTGGAAAGAGGAAAAGGGAATATTAAGGGGATTAGTAATATGGTAATACCAGCCGTTACAAAATTTAGGGAGAGTATTAAGATTGGAGGTATAAGTATGGAAGAAGGTAAGTTCTATGTGATTGATAGTAAGAATGAGAAGTATGATCTGTTGTTAGGGTATAAGTTTTTGTGTGAATGGGATGGTCATCCATCCTGATTGTATGATGATAGAGAAAAAGGTGAACAAGGATGGGAAATGTCAGATGTATGTGAATAAGGTAGGGCTAAAAGGAAATTGGGTGTGTGGAAGTGTTTGCTTTGGAAGATATGTCTTTAAAAGCGGATGGTGTGGTAAGTGTGAAGGTAGGATGGAATGCGAATGTAGAGGTAGATGTAGACAAGGATAGTATGTTTATGGTGGATGGGTATGATGCTAGGTACAAAGTGAAAAGGGTTGCACATGTATTTGATGGTAGATTAGATATGGAAAATCCTAGAGTATGTATGAAGAAAGTGCCTGATGTGAAAAAGAAGAGAGTGAGAGGTATAAGGGTTGGTGATGTGGTAGGTAGTTAGTATTCTGTTTTGATTGTACAGAACTTGAGAGAGAATGAATGTTGTGTGTTTGCAGGTGATATTGAGAAGAAGGAATGGATATATGATGATATGGTTGACAAAGTGTGGTTGCCTGAGGGTTTGAATGAAGTGGAGACAAAAGATTGTATGAATGTTGTGGGAGAGGAGGAAGGCCTTGAGTAAGGGTAACGAGGATTTTGGGGGAGCACAGTTAACCGAGTTCCAGATTGTGTTGTCCGATGACACCCCCATATACCAGCGACCTCGTCATTTTCCTCCCCCAGTTGCGAATGAGATTGAAGACCAGTGTGAAGAGTTAGAGCAAATCAGTGTGTTAGAAGAGAGTGTGAGTCCTTGGAACAGTCCGATTGTGCCTGTGGCAAAAGCCTGATGGACGATTGAGGTTATGTAGTGATTATCGTAAGGTGAATGAAAAGACGGTGAAAGATAGATTTACTATGTGTGTAGTGTCAGAATGTGTGGGATGAAAGTATTTACAAAAATGGATCTGGTGCTTGGATATTATCAGATGCCAGTGGAAGAGAATAGTAGGTATGTGACTGCTTTTTCGACTGTTAAGCGGCATTACCAATTTTGGAAATTGAGCTTTGGGTTGGCGAATGCTCCAGCAGCTTTTCAGAGGGTGATGAATGTGGTTATGAATGATTTTCCCAGTAGGAATGTGATGGTGTTTATAGATGATATATTAGTAATGACTGAGACTTTCTCTGAGCATTTGAAGTTAGTGAATAATGTGTTGAAAAAGTTGGAGGATGTAGGTATAAAAGTGAAAGTTGAGAAATGTGAATGGTTTATGGATGAGGTTAAATTTTTGGGACACAAGGTAAGTGCAACTGGGTTAAAGAAAGCAGAGACGTTTGTGCAAAAGGCTCAGAATTTTTAGAAACTGAGGAATGTTAAAAGTTGAGGGAATATTTAGGTTTGGTAGAGTTTGGAAGGAAGTTTATGAAAGATTGTTCAGGTGTGATGAAACCATTGACTGAATGGACTGGAAAAAAGAGTAGGATTGTAAAGTGGAATGATAGAATGAATGAAGCTTTTGAGAAGTTGAAAGCTGAAGTCGCGAAAGATGTAGAGCTGGCATATCTGGATTATAGTGAGTATGCTAAACCCTTGGAAGTGTATACAGATGCAAGTGGGTATTGGATGGGAGGTTGTTTGATGCAAGAGCAGGTGATTGACAGGATTGAAAGAAAACTTGCATATGTTGCGAAAGCTTTAAGTATGATGGAACAAAAGTATTCTACGATTGAAAGAGTTGGCTGCTTTGAGGTTTTGTCTGAAATTGTTGGGTCCATTTTTGTATGGAATTAAGTTTGTAGTGCAAACGGACCATCAACTCTTAGTGTATTTGCAGCGAATGAGGACAGTTGATAGTAGGCTTGCGAGAACTTTTTGGAAGATTTGAGTGATTTCGATTATGTGGTTGAGTATGTGCCAGGTGAAAGGAACGAGTTTGCTGATTTAATGTTGAGAATGCCAGGGAGTGAAAGTTTGTATGAAATGTTGGTGATAGATCCTGAGTATTTACCTAAAGGATTAATGAAAGGGAAAGAAAGTCGAGGTGGAGGTGATTCTATGTTTGAAAGTGTGTTGTATGGTTTACATGATCTAGCCAAGGATGGGTTGGTTTTGAGAATGCCTGAGAGTATAGAAGAATTATGGAGGGAAGTTATGACTGAGGTGTGTAAGAAACCTGAGCAGATAGGAGTTAGGAAGGTGCGACAGTATATGAGAGTTAAAGACTATGTGTAATGGAGGTGTAATTCCGTTGCAAGAGGTGTTGATTGTGGTGAGAAAATTGTTTAAAGTAGTTGTGTGTGTGTATTATGGTGAGGAGAAACCAGTAATTTATGGGAAATAGGGGATTGACAGGAACAGTGTAGGTGAGCTGCATTTACAGTGTTTGAGTGTGGTACATTATAATTGGGTAAGAGAAAAAGTTATGATAGGAAGTATGTTTTGGAAAAGGGAGTAGAAGATTGTGTAATTAAGGATGACGAGGATGCAAAAATGATTTGTCCTGGGGAGATTGAAGAGTTAGTGGTATTGCGAACATGGGATGAGTAGTAGAATGGCAGTAAAATTGCAGGTGGATGGTAAGGTATATTGTGGGTTGATTGACACTGGGTCTCAGATTTCTTTGGTGAATGCGTCAGTGGTACGAGAGCTTGGGCAAATGACGTGGCAGATACCTAGGAGGAATACAATTGTAAAGATAAAAGGGATTGGGGCCGGAGAAATAGAAGCTTGGGAAGGTTTTTTTAAAAGTAGATGGGTATGTTAGAGAGAGTTGGACATAGGTTTATTGTGCTTGATGAAGAACGAATGCTTTATTATTTTTTGTTTAGGATAGAATTTCTAAGAATGAATGGGTTGTCAGTAGACGTATAAAATGAAAGATTGCTGAAAGGGAATCAGGAAGTAGTTAGAATGCAGAAGGGGGATGTATGTGTGACTAATTTCGTAGAAAGGTGAGAGTTGGGGTGGGTGATGAGGAATTGTTGAGTATGAGAGATATCAAAGTGATGCAAGAAGAATATCCTATGGTATGTGAGTTGAGAAAAGGTAAGAAAGTGTGTATATGGGATCAGTTGATAGACGATTTTAAGGTGTTTGCAAAAAAGTTTGTTGTGTGTGAGAATGTGGTGTATTATATTAGGAAAGTATGAGAGGATGATTTGTATGTACCAGTGTTTCTGTGGTTGGGACGGTAGGGATGGCGTTAGTGATTCACTCGAAGAAATGGACAACATGGCAAAAGTTTAAAATTGTGAGAATGTATGAAAGAGTGTTTAACCCTTGGTTGCGAAAGATAGTGAGATGTGGCGACTACTTGTGAGAGTGTCAGAAAAGAAAGTACTGTATAATGAATGTAAAATCTCCCGTGTTGTGAATGGACGTGAGTGAACCTTTTGAGCTAGTGCTGATTGATTGTGTTTTGCCGGTGACTGCATGTGGATATGTAGGAATGGTGTGATGGTAGATCATAAGAGTAAGTTTGTGTATGCAGTGCCTGTGAAGAATAAGACAAGTGTGAATGTAGCTAAGGTAGTGAGAGAAGTTTTGTTGCTGATATGTGTATGTAAACTGAAGCGAATGTTGAGTGATAATGGACAGGAGTTTGTGGGACAGGCATTTGAGCAGATGTTGTGTGATTGGGGGATTGAACATGTGCAAACTACTCTGAATATGCCTAGTTCGAATGGTTTGGCTGAAAGAACGGTACGGACATTGAGTGAGATGTTACGGATGAGTGAACAAGAGAATGAATGGAATTACTGGATAGGAAAGGTGTTGTGGGCATATAATATGACTGTTCATAGGGCTACTGGTATGTCTCCATGTATGTAAGTCATGAATTTTGAGAAGTTTGTTAAACCTAAGTTAGGGTTGCCTGAAAGCGGTAGGGATGTTTGGAGAAAAGGGAGTCTAAAGCTTGCAAGTTTTGAGGTAGGGGATAAGGTTTTGAAAGAGGTGATTGAGAAGGGCCGTTGAATGTGAGTAAGATGAGAGAAAAGTTTGAAGGGCCTTATGTCGTGAAAAGAGTGATGTCGAATGGAGTTAGTTATGTGCTTGAGAGTGAGAAAGATGGTAGAGTGAATGAGTTTAGAGCACATCAGATGCAGTTGAGGCTGTGGAGGGAGCCACCTGGATATTTGAAGGCTCACCCAGTGTATAACTTTTGGATGAATGACACTGAAATGAATGAGAATATGGAAGGAGTGAATGATTTGTGGTTACAAAGTTAAGAGTTGGTTTTAATAGAAAAACGCAGGATGAAAAAATGTAAGAGAAAAAGTAAAGCTAGAAAGACTGATAGAGTAAAAGGATTATTTGATGAGGATGATGGGTGAGAGGATAGTTTTTTGGGTTTTTGGTGGGATAGTGGAAGGGGTGTAGTTTGAATCAGACGTATATATACATTATGTAAGTTTCCGTTGGATGAGAGTGAAATTGTGTTAGCTGGACTAAGAGATGTTAGGGATAGGAGTGTGAATATGAGAGTGGAAGATGCAAGTAAATTTTGTGTGGAATTGGATGAAGTGGGAATGAAATAAAAACGAATGCACAAGTAAGAGAGATAGATAAAGAAATTGTGGATTGGTCAGAGAAGTTACTTAGATTTGAAAGTGTGAATGAAATAGTGGAAGTTGAAGATGTGATTGTTGACGGGAGTGAGAATGGTAATAGGGACCAGGTAAAAGGTACAAGGAGACCTTGTACTAGGAGTAGAGGCAAAGTGGAAGAGTATGATTGGATTATGAAGAAAGGATTATAGAATATAAGAACGAGTGAATGTAGTTGGTGGCATTCAAATTATGAGACAAACTTAGGTGGGAGGGATGTAGTAATTTGGATTTTTTTTTTTCTCTCATAATTTACCAGTCTTATTATTTTTTTTTAGGGGTGCTTCTAGAACGTCCACCAACAAGAAATGACAAGGAGTGCAGTGTTACAGTTTTCTTCTAATTGTGTTATTTAATCTACCGTAAAACGGGGCAATTCGGTCCATGTGGGGCAATTCGGTCCAGTGGCTCAAAATAGCCTATACGATGTAAAATATATCTTTAAAGATGTAAAATGTTTTTTTATGTCTTAGGTATTAATTTTTTATGAAACCTTTAATCTAAGTCCATTAATTTTGTGATTTTTTTTTTTTTCTGAGCACTATAAAATCGGGTAAATTTTAGGGCTTATTGCTAAGAATCATGTATTATATCAAAAATAATTAAAAATACATTATTGGTACCAAGATATAGTACTTAAAAATAGTTCATAACCTTAATGCAATCGTTGGAGTCATTCAGGCAAGAGATAAATATGTTTTATTATAAAAATTGTAACATGGGGCAATTCGGTCCAGGTTTAAAAATTCATGGGGCAAATTCGGTCCATATTGAAATCATCATTAAATTAAATTTTTTTAATACTCTTTACAAAAAGATGTCCGAAATATAATGTTTAAAAATAATTTTTTACACTTTTACAGCAAGATAGGTAGGTAAAAAGTTTTTCAACATAGGCCTAATTAACTTGTACAATTTTTTCAGCAAGATGGTCTACACTTACTCAAAAGTAACAAGGCAGGGATACAAAGGGATATCTGCTGATGATGTTGCTAGACCCCTTAAGCAGTTTCCTGTTCTTGCATTGGTTCTACGAAACGCACATGCCCAAACGCTCGAGTTTACCTGTTTTTGTCAAACAGCGTTATGTCTGTTGTTCTGTCAGTCAGCGCAAAAATCGTAAAAGAAACGCTCACCAAACAAAGAATTCTCCTTCTTTAATTCTGTGTAATATAAATAAAAGAATTGCAAACCTTTGCCAGATTTTTTTTACATTACAGCTGCTTGTCAGTAATTAAAATCGTAGCCACCAACGTAGCAATTTCCACTCTGTGTAATAAAGAAATACAAAGTGAATTAAATAAATTTCTTCAAACGATTTAAGCGTTTTACTTTTGTATTTTACAAAAGTGACAAAAAATCGACATGGTTTTAATGCAATTTTACCACTAACTAAATGATACTCTAATACTATTAGATGTAAAAAGGGTCCTGGGACTCTTAAGTCTTGCCCATACATGGCAAACATGCAATATCTATTTTTACAAACATTGCAAAATCATAAAAACGCTCACCAAACGTAGTAAAGAATTTCCTTAATTCTGTATACAGAATAAAAAGAATAGCAACCTTACAGAATTAAGGAAATTCCTTACAAACGTGGCGAGCCTTTTTTTTTAAGATTTTGCAGTTTGACAAAACGAACGCAAACTGCAATATTTACACTCTAATAGCTTCTATTACTAGTAAGTAATAGCTTTCATTACTAGTAAGTCTTGCACAATGAAGACTAAATATCATAATTTATTAAAATAAAGCACTTAATTGAGGATTCTTAGATGTGAAATTGGAAGGGTAATCGAGTCTGCCTCATTTCCAAAATCGGGGGCAATTCGGTCCACGCATTTATCGCTTCTAATATTAATCCTATATTATATATACAAATATAATTATACTAATTCTACTTCTAAAGGATAACATTAACATATAAAAAAATTTCTGAAAAAGTTTCCACTTTAGTCAGAATTTTGAGTACACCTGATTTTGGACCGAATTGCCTCGTAATACTTAGCATTTATTTTATTTATTATATTATTTATTTAATATATTATTATTTTATGAATGTTTATTTTCTAGTTCTAAAAGAACTGCCGCCAACATGGCCGTTAACATTTTGTTTTCAATTTTTTTCCTGTAAGGTCGGATAAAGCAATGTCGATTTGCCAATAATTCACCTTGTTTGCCCACCTACGTGTGACAGCCTATATAAAGTTGTTGTTATTATTATTATTATTAGTAGTAGTAGTAGTATTACTGTCATTATTTATTATTCTATGGATTATTATACAGGGTTCACCCACTAAAATTGCGAAAAAGATTCTGCACTTTCCTGACCTTTCCCTGACCAAATTTGGTAAATTCTCCTGACCAGTGTGTTCGTTACTTTTGGGAGTAAAAAGAGTATATATATTAATCATTATTGCAGCTTCATTTACTCAGTTCATACATTAAATTATTGAAAATTTACTTTAGAAACTGTTCATCATCATGGATGAATTTAAAAATATTTTATTTTTTAGTAATCAGCCTATACCTTCCTTACAGCCGTCCAACGCACTCCTTTTTATTTTTTCCAAAGTAAACAGTTTTAATTTATATAAAAGGGAAATAAATTAAAAGCTTACATTAATGGACTAGTTGACTAACGGTGATGACAAAAGTTCAAAATGGGGAGATTAGGTTAACTTCTTTCTTCTCAAGCATCTGAAATTGATTCATAGTTGTTCCTCTCAACAAGCTTTTATAGTTTTGACATCTTCCTGCCTTCAAGTTTATAGATCTGTATGAATAATTTTTTTTTTTCAACCTTTTATTCTCTTCTCTCTCTATCTGTATTCGACTCTGAGATGTTCTTCATATCTCCTATGGGCAGCTCTTACATTTGTCAACATTTATTGAGTGATAGGAACTTTATGAATACTTTCATGAGATCTTATAGCATTGTGCACTGTTCTTTGAGAAATCAGACTATGTTCTTTCAGATTCTCCACTAAAATTGCTTAATTTATAGAAAACCCTCCTTCCACTGTCGCATTTCCATGCGAAAATATCAGTCCTAATTTAATAATTTGCCACAATTCCACATAACATTGATTCCCAGGTACTATAGAAGAAAAAAACTAATCAAGTCTCTTAGAAAGACAATCACCATCCAAAATATTTTGAATTTTAATTCAAGGGTAGAATGAGCTTCACTGCAAAGTAGAGTGTATTGTGCTTTTGCTTTCTAGAAATATAGGGAGCAGGTCCATAGTTAATCACATATTTACATTTCATCGGCCCCATTTAAAATTTGAAGCTACCGCACTACCTGGAAACATTAATTTAAGTTTCCTGCATTCTGCAATAATGAGCATTTATCATCCACCACCTTTAACGCCCATGCTATTTCAGATCCTGTAACATCATCTTTAATGCAAAAGATTAAAACTGATTGATAAACTGATTTGGTTGGTTATTAATAGAACACTCAGGGTCATTTGCAATCGGTTGAGTATGATTAGAAGTTGATGGAATGGCATAATTTTCAGTGCACACACTTTCACTAATATTTGTATTATTAGAACACATAACAAAAAAGTTTTTCAATGATGGTTGATCCTGCTGAGTTTTGATTAAATTCAAATGAGTTTCCCTTCTTGAATGTAAAACGGCTTGGCGCCCCATGTTAAATAGATCAAAGTTCTTTTTACATTTTACAGTATGCCTTGAAACTATCAGGGGTCCTACCCAACCACCTGATAAACTGGGGGTTAAGCTTGACGTCCAACCACTGGTTGCTCGTTAGTTAGTTTTTTTGTTTGAAATTGTTTGGCAATAAATAATAATACCTTCAACTGCACAAAATCCAAAATCACTTTTCAAACCTCAAAAAAAAAAAACACCTAAAAGTATAACCCTTAAAAGAAAAAGATATAAATGAGCATAATCATAAGTCATACAGTCTAAACACATCCATACACCAACATCACCTTCAATCAAAAGGATGTAAATTTGAAACAACCTCTACAAACAGAATAAGAAGAATAGTAGGTAATAGTGAACCAAAAATAGAAAGAAACAGGATAGAAGTATATTTATGAAATGTCATTCCTCGCCCAACCTTTTACTTATCAAATACATCTCTAATTCCACAATTATACAGTAAGGAAAAAAATATAAAAATAGGCAATACGATAGTTTAAACACTAACTTTATCAGAGACACTTGATAAAACTCAATGTGCCTTTTTGAAAGTTTATTTTCAAAATTGTCATGACATTTTTTGCATATCTTAAACGTTTCCTGACTTTCCCTGGACTGATTTTTTTCCCTGGACTTTCCCTGACCTTCCCTGGACTTTCCAGAAAGTCTTTATATAAAAATCTCTATATATATATTTTATGATTGAATGAAGGATTAATGTTGCATTTTTTTCTAGTCCTAGTTGATTTTCGAGAAGTTGTTTTGTCCAGTGATTCGATATCTGTTGCTCCAGGTCCCATTGCCTTACCTGTGACCAATTTTTGATTGGGAGACCAATGGAACCATGAACGTTGAGAGTGGTGGCCTGATGGTGATTCTGCCTGAAGCTTTGATGAAGTGTGTTTCCGCAAGCATTTCCCTGGCCCCTATTCCAACTATACTTCCTGTCTCAATAGCATTTTCTAGTATTGAAGCCCGCAATAATGTCCAACCTATTCAGAAAAAAAAAAAGAAGAGGCCTGATACCTAAAAATTTAGGCCTACTTGTATTCTCCTAAGAACTTTGATACCCTTCACTTCTTAGATCATCCTGGAAATCTTTCCGACTGCCAGTGCGGCTTTCGGCGCCGAGGTCTACCGTCGTATACTTTCCACAACTGTACTTATGTTTCTTTTTCGCTCTTAGAACTATGGGGAGACTTGCGGGTGGCGCTTGACATACAAAGCATTTGACTGAGTATGGCAAGGTCAATGCTCTTCAAGCTCCTCCTTTGGTTTCTCCTCTCTTGCTTACTTGCGTCTGGCTTTCTTCAAATCACTCAATATCGGCTATGGACAACTACTACTTTTCAGTCAATAGATTTGCGAGTGAGAGATCTGTCCAATCTCATGTTAAATCTAGCTTTTCATTTATGATATCAGTACCAGGGCACCTCTCAACTTCTAATCCACCTAAGTGCGATTAGCGACCCAACCCCTTCACGCCTTCAACCGTATCAATTCTGCTCTTGCTTCTAGAATTGCCTCTCATCTTAATCTTTCTGATTCCTATTTCTCCTGATCTGACAGGCCTCTCCGATGTCTGCCTAACCTTGTGAAATTAATTTTTAAAAACCCAACTGACCAATCTCCTTCTCCATAACACCTTCTAATTTCTTTCTCCATCTCTTTCAACGGTACTCATCTATCTCTCCAGATCAATGCAAACATTCTTAGTCTTAACATCAACGATAAATATCTTGAAACTTCACATCACAGCTGTTGTTAAGGCGGCCTCAAAAGAACTGGAAGTTCTGTGGTTTAGACCAAGGGTTCGGCAGACAAAGCTACTCCAGCTATACAAAGGTCCCATCCGCCCATGTATGGAGTACCGCCTCTCATATCTGGGGCCTCTGGTTTCACCCAGCTTTGGGATAGGGTCGAGTCAAAGGCCAAAAGGCTTATAAACTGTACTTTTCCAGTTCACTTGACCCTATCTTTGCGGTGCAGTGTTGGTGCCTCATCTCATCCCATAGGTACCACAAGCAGCAGCTTGAGGGAATTCATCACTTCCACTACCCCATTACAATGGCCCTACAGCACAAGGCGCTGTACTGTGCAAGCCAAGTTTGTTGACATTGGTAAACTCCAGGGAGGTTACTGGTCGGTAAGCTCTTTTTCCCACCACCTCTGTTCTGTGAATTCTCTCCATCTTCTGTATTTACAAGGAATTTAACTCTAAGTAATGATGTGTGTGTTCTGTGAAGTTTATATGAGTAATTTGCGGTAGAGGGTGAATTTTTGAGCGTACTACACCCTTTCCTTGAATAGGACTCTGCCCGTGAGTGGTGGTGACAACTGTAAAAAAATCCTTGAATAGAGATATGGGCAAATGAACTGAATCTTCTACTCACCCCATCCGAAACATCATTCAGATTATCCCAAAAAATTGCATTCTCTTCGACATTACCCTCAGATGGACCATATGTTGCAAACACACAAATTTTGACCTTTTCAAACTTAAATTTGAAAAGTACTCACACACACACAAAATCTACCATAGCTCTCTACCACAAGTCACTCATCAGGATCACAATCCTTCTATATCCCCTCTCAACACTCTCCACACTAACACAAACACACATTTCAACCTATCACACATTTTCACTGCTTCCATTCATCTTATTTGTAAATTATCTTTGAAAATTAATCAAATTTGCCCTTTCTAAATACAACTATCACCTCTCTCCTCAACATTTATTCCGCTGACATTCCATGTACCCATATGATTCATACATTTTTGTCAAAAGATAGAAGGCTCCTTACAGCGATCATGACCTTCTACGAGGCATGCATTAGCATTTCTGGCAAAAGATGAGTGGTAGTGGGCAGCAAACCTAACTACCACCGTCCCTTAGTCGCCTTCTACGACCAGCTGGACATACAATGTGGGTAATTTTTTCTCCCCACACAATAGGGATTGGGATGTCTGCAAGTTGTTGTCTAGAAGAGTGGTGTGGATATAAGTATGTGTACCCTATATGATATGTGGATAAAATGGTGTCTATAAGATATCTAAAGGAGAGTGGATATGAATGCAGAACAGAAAGACGAACCACTAGGCACTGGAATGTCATACATACCATAAGCACAATATATATATAGCATATTCCATATCAATTCAGGCAGGGGGGTACCATAGTCCTCAGATGTTTTGAATTTGACATATGTTAAAATTCAGAAAATTAAGGTACACGTATTTTGTTTTGTCCCAAAACATGTTAACATTCAAGATATAGGGCACCAAAGATGGCATCCCGGGTACCATTTTTCAATTTTGATTTTCACAAAAGTAAAGGTTTTATCTCTGGGAACGGTCTAAGATATTTTACAAGCATTTTAAAGATAATATTTTTCTGTTTAAATGATATACTCTTTTTTTGAAATAATGTGTACAACTTGTATTAACAAATTTTTTTCCATTTTTTTTTTTAATGAAAAAAAAATTATCCCAAATTTATTTATTTTTACTGTTGGTCAGTACTATTATACTACATTCCCTGAAAAGGAATTTCACTTTTGAGTTTAATAGGTTAAATTTGGCAACTTTAGCTACTTCTTTTTGTTTTTGTTGCAGGGCTGTAAGGTTGCGTGTTTATAAGGGTTTGATGTCCCTGGCAGATTTCCATGGTTTCCGAGTTGATTGGTCACCCCGTTAAGGGGGGGTTGAGCCCCCCTAAATACTGTTAATGCTCGTAGATGAATGATGAGTGCATTGTAGAGGGTGAATGAAATAGAATCCTGATGTTAAGTCAAGTGGCAGAGCACATGAACCAGAGCTGGAGCCTAAGCCTGATCCGGAGCTAGATTGAAATTCTGGCTCCAGAGTCAAATTAGTCAAATGAGGTGTCTTTATATGTTTTTAATGCTGTAGATCTCGAATTTGAGGGTTCCAAGACCTTCAAATAAACCTGAGGACCCCCATGAGCGGGACCCCAACTGAAAAGCACCGAGTACATGACAGAGAAGACGAAGGAAGATGGAAGAAGGAAAAAGAAAGAGTCCTGCTGCTGAAGCAAATGAGTCATTGTAGGTGTGTGTGTCTACATAAAAATAGAAAGAAGAAACATCAAATTGGATTTGAGAGTGGCGTAATTTCTATGTTTTTCAACGACGTAGATTCTTTATGAGGGTTTCAAAACTCTCAAAGATGCAAGAGGACCCCCTGAGGGGTTCTCCCATTGAAAAGCACACCCCGTTCAAGGGTGAGCCCCCCCAAAAACCTGGAAATGCTGTTAGATGGATGAAATTTGATGAGTGCATAGAAGAGGGTGAATGAAATAGAATCCTGATGTTAAGTTAAGTGACGGAGCACATGAACCGAAGTCAGAGCCTGATCCGGAGCCAGATTGGAAAAGTGTATCTGTATTATGGTCACCCTGTCAATGTAGCTGATACTCAAATTGCACAGTCATTTTATCTGGAAAATAAATGGGGCTGTTCTCAACAGAGCGCCAGCAAAAAAAAACACTATCACTATAAGAGTTAAAGGAGAAAAAGTGGTGAAAGTGAAAAGTTGCATGAGCTGCGGTATTAACCTTTGAGAGTAAAATAGAAGGAGAAATTGAACAGCTCTATTGAATATAATATATATATATATATATATATATATATATATATATATATATATATATATATATATATATATATATATATATATATATATATAGTATATATATATATATATATATATATATATATAAGGGCACCAATATTATGGTGATAAGTACATGTTTACCAAATTGACACAGAACTGGCGCTGTTGTGTTTGCCTACAACGACTCATTTGCTTTGTCACATGAGACTTCTTTTCACTACTTTCTTCTTCCTTGGCTACGTACTCTGGTTTTCTTCTGACTCTAGCTCTACCATAGGCACCGCCTCCGGCTCAGTGCTCCAGCTTTGGCTCATTTGCTCTGTCATATGAGACTTCTTTTTTTTTTCTTGTTACTTCCTCTGTCATGCACTCTTGCATCTTTGAGAGTTTTGAAACCCTCAAATAAGGAATCTACGTTGTTGAAAACATAAAAATTAAAGCCACTATTAAGGTGCTAAGCACATGTTTACTAACTCTGTACTGCACCGGAGCAGACACACACACCTACAATGACTCATTTGCTTTAATGAGACTTCTTTTTCCTTCTTCCATCTTCCTTTTTCTTCTCTGTCATATACTTGGTGCTTTTCAGTTGGGGCCCCGCTCACGGGGGTCCTCAGGTTTATTTGAGGGTCTTGGAACCCTCAAATTCGAGATCTACAGCATTAAAAACATATATAAAGACACCTCATTTGACTCAATTTGACTCTGGAGCTCCAACGGATCAGGCTCAGGCTCCAGCTCCGGATCAGGCTTAGGCTCCAGCTCTGGTTCATGTGCTCTGCCACTTGACTTAACATCAGGATTCCATTTCATTCACCCTCTTCAATGCACTCGTCAAATTTCATCCATCTACACATTAACAGTACTTAAGGCTCAACCCCTCCCTCCCTGAACCAAGTGACCAATCAACTCGAAACCATGAAACAATTTAGGACATCAGAAACCCATATAAACACACCAACAGCCCTTGCAAATAAACAAAAACAAAAAGTAGCCAAAGTAGCTATGGGTGCCAGATTCAACCTATTAAACTCAAAAGTGGAAGTTCTCCTTTTCAGGGGAAGTAATACAATACTGACCAAAAAAAAAAAAAAAAAATTTTTTTCATTTTTTTTTTTTTTTTTTTTTATTAAAAAAACAAGAAAAAGGCTAGAGTAATAAGTTATACACATTATTTTAAAAAAGAGTATCACTTAAACAGAAAATATTATCTTTAAAAATAAAAAAACGCATCAAAATCTTGGAACCGCTCCAGAGACAGCACTTTTAAACTTTTGCCTAAAATCAAAATTGGAAAATATTCCTGGGATGCCATCTTTGGTGGGCCTATATCTTGGCTCAGAAATGTTTTTTATCAAACAAAAATGCAGTACCTTACTTTTTCCGAATTTTAACATATGTCACCCAAAACATCTGAGACTATGAAGGTAATATTTTTCCTTTGCCTGAATTGACATGGACCACACCATATATATATATATATATAAGGTTGCTATATATATATATTGGAAGTAAAAAT
>JABUQX010012543.1:0-16091 GCA_015478945.1 Trachelipus rathkii | reverse complement strand
ATATATATATAATATATATATATATATATTCTTGAGTATGCTGCACAAAACATCAAGCCAACAAAGAAGCCACGATTCGTTTTTAAATCCAGCTCTATGCGTGTTCCAGCCTAATTCTACGTCTCTTGCATAGGAACTCGGCCACCAAGCGTGATTGCTGATGACATATGTGTATAAATTTCTATTAAATATGCTAAATTAATACTAAATTAGTATATTAATGCATGGCAGAATATGTCTATTGAGAGTTTCTGCCCCATTCCCCCCACCAACCTTGAGTAAGTGGAAATATTTAAATAAGTGATTAAAAAACAAGTAAATCAATATTTGTTTCCGTCTCATGGTTATAATTTGGATTTTGTGTTTGTTTTGTGTCTCATATTTACTGCGTCTTATTTATTTTTTTAGTTGCTTGTTCCAAAAGAACGTCACCAACAAGAGAGCCAGGAATTGCCAGTTGCCAGTTTTTATAAGTTGTTTTTTTTAATAAGGATTATTTTTTATATTTTTTTATTTATATCTTCTATTATTTTTAAGAAGAAATAAAAAAAGGACAATAGACTTTTTTTACAATTTCAACATTTAATGTATGTTTAAAGCGTTAAAGAAACGCAAGACTTTTCGACGACTTACGTCAACAGTAATTATACATTATTATTTTATTACTATATTATATTATTATTATTATTATTATTATTATTATTATTATTATTATATAATATTATTATTATTATTATTATTATTATTATTATTATTATTATTATTTTATGAATTGATTTATCTTTTATATATGTATTTTTTATTTGGAGTCTAGATTGTCTGTTGCTTTATCCAATTCTTTTCACACTTTCTGGTTCTGTGTCTGTGGCTGAGTTTCATTTGGATAAAGTAAGTATAAATGTTATTTTTTGGATGAGTGATTTTTTTCCTTGTTTGAATGCTGAATTGGTGGTATAAAGTTGTTTTTCTTTTTAGTTTGAATTTGCTGCGTGGTGTGAAGGGTTCAGCTTGAATTCTTTGTGGAAAAAAACTGTCAAGCTACCCAGATAAGCACCTGTGTGCGGCTTATTTTATTATTATGATATTGATTATTATATTAATTATAATTTATTATAATTCATTTATTTATTTTTTTGTTTAATAATATTTAACATTTATTATTAATATTATTCATAATTACATTCATACTTATTAATATTTGAGATTCCTTAATTCATTTTTTTTTATAATATTATATTATAATATATTTAATTCATAAAATTTCATTCAAATTATTTAATATTCTTAAAATTGAGTTTTTGTTGTTATTTTTATCATCAATTATTTAATTCATAAATTATTAAAATATTAATTTTAAAATAATTTATTATTATTATATTATAGTATTATATATTATTATTATATATTATTATATTATTATTATTATTAATTATGTATTATTATTAATTATTATATTATTATTATTATTATATTATTTATGATTATTATTATTATTATTATTATTATATTGTATTATATTATTATTATTATTATTATATTATATTATTATTATTATTATTATTATATTATTATATATTAATGTATATTATGCAGTATTTTAATGCTATTCCACAGTTGTGTTTTTTAGCTTGTCTCACCAACAACGAAACATTTCAAAAAACAGAAGGAAGATTACATTATGAGTATTTAGAAGGAAGCTTGAAATAAATAATTTTATGTATTAGCTACATAGCTTTTATAGAGAGATTAAAGTTATCGTAACGAGGACGAGAATTAATTAATTGAAAGGAAGTGGACTTTAGGTAGAAAACTGGTGGACACAAAAGATAGAAAAAATAAAGAATTATACTGTGGAGAAATTTGTAGAGAATTGAGAAGATTTGTAGCACTGTGAGGATATTTGTGGAGAATTGAAAGATTTTGGAGAATTAGAAGGGTTAACAATTAAAATTTAACTCATTTAAAGGTGATATATTATTTATAGTGTTATTATTTTATCTTAGATTTAATTTTTTTATCATTAATCATATATTTATTATATTTCAATAAATCTAATTTTCAAATTGTAAGTACTATAGGCTGAATTTTAATCAAAAATAGTTTTAAGTGTTTATTATAATGTAAGCTCGAATTGATCGTATTTATCTTTAATACTTAACTATTATTTAGTTGTTGGTATTTTATTAGTCTGATATTTTAAGGTATTTAATTTTTTTATTAGTAGCAACTAGCAAGTCATTTTGGAAGATACTAGAGATGGGAAAGAGATGTAAAGTTAGGGTTGAGATTTTTAATTTCAAAATGTCACAAAGAGTGTGAGGAAGAGAAACCAGAAATATCATTGCATTTTTCTATTGAGATGTCTCATTAGTATTACTGAGAGTAAATTTTGTACGAATACACGAGTTTCCAGTGTTGGAAGACGTCGAAGCGAATGGTACGAGAGCAAAAAGATTTGAACGAAAATTGCTGGTTAAAGTTGAAGGGGAAACAATATGGAATGTATATATCTGCTATGCCAGTGAGAATCACCTTCATTATTAGCTTTGCGTTGTCAGAAGCCCCTCTCCCTCGAAGAAATAACTATTCCAAGGGAACCCAATGGTGTTCAACGACATGTTTGACCAGTTTGCTGAACAAAAATAACAAGGATTTCAAAAAATAGAACTGAATACAAAGATAAGAAAGTGATTAAAAGAATCTGGAGGAGGAAAGAGTTTAGCAATATAATTAGAAGGATTTGAAGTTATGTAAAGGTCACGAATATTGGGTTCATCTCCAAGGCAATCAAGGATACGGGTATGGAGTTTCATCATTTGACCAAAGTTCTTCTGGATAGATAAAAAGAGGTCACTTTCACTTGCTCTATCAAAAGAACTAAAATAGAGCTATTGGTAGTTGCTAACAATGAAATCACTTAAAATGATGGTTTTAGACATTAGAGAAGAATAGAGAATTGGGACTATTTTGTGGTTAAGATACTCGAAGAATTTAGAAGAGTCAGAAGAGTTAGGAGCTAAACAAAGAGAACAAATGAATTTAGTTGAAAGTTGACAATGATGGCCTTAGCAATAAGGTTGAAAATTATGATAAAAATTAGCTAGACAGAAAGAAACAATGTCCTTGCTCACTTATGCACAAAATTCTTCTTTGACTTATGATTGAAGATAGAAACAGTATGAGTAAACAAAGTGGGGTTTGCTATATAAGTAGTCAATCTCCTGAGTTTCAGTCTAGAACAAGGCGTTTGATCTAAAGGAAGGGATTTGGTGTTCTACAAAATGAAAACTAGAAGAAAGACCTAACACGTTGTAGAATTTAATGAAAAAGAAAGAAGCTTTTTTGCTACCAAATTTTGGTGGCACTACCCATTACCGGATGTCACAAGCTCACAAGTGGAGATGGGGAGGGGTGGATGAGGGTCATTGTTTGGATGCTGTCCCGCCAAGCGTTTCCGAGGCAGGTATATGTTTCGCCATTTTATGTATTATTTAAAGAAAAATGTTTGAGTCACTGGCTTTAAGCCTGTGGGGACATGTGAAGAAAGGGGAGATAGTGGGAGTACCCACTAAAAAAATTCACCAGGAAATAGCATATAGTCTAGAGTACAATAGAGCAACCCTTGCGAAGGTGTACTGCAAAAAAGTATGAACCTAAACGGAAACGTAGCCGAGAGAAAATTATAAGACCACCCTAACACTCACAAAACATATATTCAACTGAGATTACATACATCACTTCGGGCGACGTTTCTTCCTCCTGCTACCAAGGTAAACTTAAAAGAACACAATTATAGTAATAACTATCATATTCATAATATTAGAAAAAAGTTAATCAAACAGTCGAACAAAAGAAGAGAAATTAATATAATAATTTGTATTATTTCATGTATCCGTAATGTCTTCATTTTAAAAGTTCGGCAGATGTAGGGAAATTTTTTATTTAGGCTTGTGTTAGTTTGGTTACAAATAGGAGTATCTTTTTTGATTTCATGGGGTATCGCTAGAGTATCATTACTCTTAAGGAAACATACGGATAAACCTCGCGCGAGATATCTTTTATGAATTTTGGATACTTTTTTGACGTTGATATTGGTTTAGGTTTTGTTATTTAACAAATAATAATACTTCCACTGTAGGTTTTTCGTGTGACACTAATAATCCAATTTTCACGCCTAATTTACAAGCGAAAAGTCGCTGCTTAGTTGCCGACTTTTTTGTTATTACAAAAAAATTTCTTAGCTTATGGATAGTACTTTTCATCCTTCATTGCAGAGACTTCATGCTAGACCTAGATCTAAATTTTTGGATATACTTTTACATTACAACTATTTCATTTTTCTGCAAATATAAATCCACGTTGGTTTCGTGCGGAAAACTATATAACAATATTTACGTGTGATTTTTGGATACTAATTTGAAACTTAATTCCGTGAAGATTTTTGTGCATTACAAAAGAATCCTTTATTCACGTAATATATAACTCTAAATCTCCCATAAAATAATCTTACGCGAAGATATGTTTAATAAAGGCTTTTATTTGTAAACTTTTTAAATGGACTTAATGGCAACTAGATATCTAAAAGCAAACATTAGCATATTCTCACGTGGGGAAATTGATCGTGTGGGGGCGGTAAAAGCATTTATAGTCATCACATCATTCACGGGAGAATTTGGTTTCTGACTTCAAAATTAACATATACCCGCTAGTCGTGGTAGATTTATTGAGCTTTACAAAAGCAATCTTTAACTCCCGTAGGTATAAGCTTAATTCTTCATAGGATAAACCTCGAGCAGGGCTGCAGAGAATATATGACTTGAAGTATTTAAATTTTTAGAGTTTTAAACATTTTCTTTTTATTTAAATAGAGGTGCCCACGTAGAGGTTACGTGTGGGAAAACCTACTCATAACAATATTTTACCTGTGTGAATCTGGATTTCAATACTTATTGAAACATATTTTAGTTTGAGGTATTTATCAGTAGACAAGAATCATATATTAACGTGATTTATCGCTAAATCCTGCATAGAAATATTTTCGCGAAGATATATTTTTAGAATATCTAGGAGCGAGATTTTTTCACTACGGAGTTTGGAAACCTAACACGAGTAAGGTTTTGTATTAAAAAAAAAATTTATCTCCGTATGATATAGGTTTAAATGCTATAGGTTCCAGGCTTCAGGATGGTATGTAGGGTCTCCACTGACATTCCACTACCTAATGGTTCGTTTACAAAATTATTAAGATTTTATAAAATTATGCATGAAAATTTGATTTATTATTCGTAAACAGTTTCAACGGCGGTTTCCGTGCGTGTGATTTTCCTTTATTTTAGTTAAAACCTAACTACGTGAGTTTTCTTCTCTTTTTTCGTACTATAAACAATCATCAAGCATACGAGTCTAAATAGCACGTTAATCACCACGACGTAGAGACGCGTTTCTAAGTAATCCGCGGAGGCAAACAAATACGTACTCAATAAATTTCGGACATTTTTAAGCCTAATAAAGTTAACCCTAACGTTTTTAAATTTTGCGCTATTTTTTGTGTGTTTTTTTCTAAATTGAACAAAACCTACGTGTTGTTCGGGCAATTTGATATTAGCGTATAAAATGTCCGTTTTACGTATATTACAGTTGTGACGAAAACAGTTTTTTTTACGACAAATGCTTAAGTGGTTCAAGAGAGTTAAAAAAGCGATCCGCATACAAAAAGAGTTAAAAACCACATTTGCTTCTCGTAGAAAAGAACGTCCAGTGAACTAGGTTCAGGTTTAGGTTATAGGTTAGGTTAGATTAGGTTAGGTTAGTATAAGTTGTTAGTTAGGTTAGGTTAAGGTTTAGGTTAGGTTAGGTAGGGTTAAGGTTAAGGTTAGGTCAGGACTGGGTTTAGTTATCGCGCTTAAGGTTAACGTATTCGGATTAGGATTAGGTTAGGATTGGTATTAAGGTTTAGGTAGGTTAAGGTAGGCATTAGGTTAAGTTAGAGTTAGGTTAGGTTAGGTTTAGGCCTTTAGGATTGGTTTAGGAGTTAGGTTAGTTATTTGTTCTTTATCGTTCAAGGCAATCAATTGCTAAAGTTTAGGTTAGGTTAGCGTTTAGGTAGGTTAGGTTACGGTAGGTTAGGTTAGGTATAGGTTAGGTTGGGTTAGGTTAAGATTAGGTTAGGTTAGGTTAGTTAGGTTAGGATTAGGTTATTAGCGTTAGGTTTAGGTTTAGGTTAGGGTAATATGAGTTAGGTTAGGTTAGGTTAGGTAAGTTCACAAGGACTAAATATATTTTAGCTGTAAAATATCATATCTCTCTCTATAAACAACGAATTATACAGGTAAATTATACGATAAATATAAGTGTGGGCTGGATCGGTATAATATATATACGTCTCAATGAGTTTGTTGTTTTTCTTCGAATCCCCAGACTTCACGAGTCGGAGTCAAGTACAAAGATTAGGGTTTTGTGTTTTCTTCTCTTTGACATTATTTTATTACGCGGCTAAAACGAATCTCAACGTGAACATTTCCATTAATCTATTGCCAAGCTCGTATATTGTAGTTTATATAGCCTAATAATAGTGCATATAATAATATATTCATTTCATAATTCCATTCGGTGATAAAATATTTTCATCTAATTTTAATTTTTTCGTACGAAATTCGCGGTTTTGTTAAAAAGAAACGATTCCAGCGCATTAAAAGAACGCCACCCATCGTGAAATTAATTGCCGAAAAAACGATAACCTCGTGAGAATTTCTCATTGGAGTGTCTTTTGGTGTGTGTCAAATTTTTATGCGCAAACAAGAAAAGGAAAACTACGTGAAAAATTTATTAATCTAAGTGCCAACGTATAATAGTTCTATTGTGCTTTATAAAAAGTCACTTTTATTACGATTGTTAAAAGTATATAGTTGCTTCTGTTTCTTATATATTTATCGTAGGTAAAAGTTGCAGTTTTGTCTAATAATTCGAATACGATTATCTCACGTGCTCATTAACATATCGAAATCCCCAGTGAAATTATTTTGCGGAAAAAAAACTTCGCGTGAGATTTTCCTTCGAGTCTTCGGGGGATTTTTATACTTCATGTCCTATATGGTTAAAAAGTCACCTCAAGTGAAAATTTCCTTAATCGATGCCAACGTATAGTTTTTCTTTTTGTGACTTTTTTCTTATATCTGTCTGTTATATATTCCTTTAATAACTTATAAAATCGTGTAATATGTGCTTAATTATTTCTGTTATTATTTCGTTAGGAATTCTTTCTCAGTTCTTTGTAGAATACACGAACTACGATTCTCACACGTATGCGATCTTATTATAACGAAACCCACGTGGAAATTATTTGCGAAAAAAACGAAAAACCTCGCGTGAGATTTTTCATTGAGTCCTCGGAGAATTTTTATACACCGAAAGTAAAGAAAATTGGATGGAAATTTCTTAATTTACTTATAAAGTAATTTTTCTTAAAAAAAAACCTTTTTCTACGATAAAATATAACATTCGGTTAAATGTCTTATTTTTTCGTGCTTTGGCGTTAACTTGAAGGTGTTTTTGCTGAAGTATACATTACAAGCAACAAAAAGATTCTATTGTGCGTCGCAATTAAACACAAAAACCCTCATTTTCTCGTTTTGAAATTATTTGCAGAACTAAACGAAAACGCTCGTGGATGAGATATTCCTTGAGTACATTCGGAGAATTTTTTTTTATAAATCGCTCTTTTATTAAGCCATTCCGAAATTTGCTTTTTCTTAGGAGCTGTGGATAATATTTTCATTATTTTTCAAGTTAACGATATATATATATCTTACATAAATAAAGTTTTTTTACGATAAACATCTATGGAACCTTCTATAAATTCTTATATTTTTCATTGTAAACCTACACAGTACACATGCAAATAAATAAAATAGAAACAAATTCTCTCGCCCGTAAGCTCATCTGTGGAATATTGCTAAAAAAACGAAAACTCGCGTAGAGATTTCCCATCAGAGTCCTCGGTGGATTTTTCAAATTAATAATAATAAGGGTCTCCTTCTGCTATATTCTGAATGGGTAAGGCCTTACATCGTTTAATAGTTTTTTCCCTCATTAAAAAAGAACACTTTTTCAACGGTAAAATATTGATATATGGTGTCAATATTTTATACTGTTCAATGTCCCAAACGCGTTTTTTGTTAATAAAACATAATAGATACGATTCTCAGCCGCGCTTAAAAAAATCAGCCGCGTGGAGATTATTTCTTGCGATAAAAACGAAAACGCACCGCGTTCGAGATTTTCCCATCGAGTCTTCAGTAATTTTTGTATACGCCAAGATAACACCTCCTTGCGTGGAATTTTATTATAATTAACCTGCATACGTTTTATAACTAATAATATCCTTTTTTTCTACGATATAATTATAAATTCGTTAGTGTTATGAATATCCTTGATCTGTCTTTAGATATTGGGCAAACTTCGCATGGTGTTACGTTAATATATGAAACGATTCTCGCGCGCATTAAGAAATGTGGATAATTTAATTATATTTTTGAAAATAACCAAAAACCAAGCGTGAGGTTTCATTCTGAGTCCTCGGTGGTTGAATTTGATAAATTAATCGTGCTATAATAATGGAAATTACGCTCATCGTGGTAATTTTCTCTACTCTGTTATATCGAACTTCTAGTTTTCGCCTCTAAAAATCACTTTTTTACACTGATGTAATAAACACTCGCGTAATATTCTCTGATTTTTCGTACGAAACCTTGCGATTTTTGTTAAAAGAGAAACTATTTTATCACGCTTATTAAAACAAAGCTTATCGTAGACTTTTTGAGATAAAGAAAATCTTTAAGTGTAGATAAATTCAACGTTGATTATTTAAGTACATACGTTTTGCGGTTTATGTTAAAAGAAAAACATATTCACGGATATTAAAAAAAATCCCACTAACAAAAGAATGTCGATGAATTGTATTATTTTGTTTATCTTAAATTTATTGTCGTAATTGATCAGAATAAAGCATCATAAAAATACTAGTTAATTTCGGAATGAGATAGTGATATAGAATGACCCAATTGAACTCAAAAAAATTTCTTCTCTGCTAAATAATTTTTTTATTCACATGTCGGAATATAAATTAATACGATAGTCTTTACCAAATTTTTATTAATGCAAATACATGGTTACAAATACAAAGTGTTTCGCGTACAAACATTATCTATATTAATCGTGAATGATTTCTTTGATATTAAATATATATTTCAAGCGCTCAATTTCATTTGCTTGCATTCTTTTCTCTCTCTACAAATCTTTTCAAACTTTCTTCAGGAGGGTTGATTAAGAAAGGTTTTAAAGAGCAATTTTGCTTCTTCTTCGCTCGCGAAGACGCAGATGTCCACGCAACAACCCCAGGCTTTCAGGAAATTGTATTGATGTATGCCTAGGTCATTATGCTTAAGCGTGAACTTCGGTCCGAATTTCGATATATGTAGGCCGGTGCGCTGATATTGGTAAACGACACAATCTTCTTGCCCAGTTTGACCACATTCTGTATACACCACCCCAAAACTTCTGCCTCCCAAACGGATACAGATCGAACTGTTTCCTTTTCTATTGATCAAAGTTAATTGTTTTGTTTTTTGTTAATCCTGTGATGATCATATAAAAGTCTTCGTTGTCGTCGCATTTCAACATTACTGTATAAATAGATCTAAATTGTCTTTCTTATACATCTACATATATTGGGAAGAGGTGTCTTTTTTCAAACTAAATGCCAGTCTCCTCGACGACTTTTATTTTTACTTCAGATATATTTATTTTAAACGGGTCTTTTTTTACTCGTTATATATATTGAGAAAGACTCGCACCTTTCTAGAAATAAAGAGTAAATGCGCTTCTGCAAACTTCCCTCTTTTATATAATTTCT
Organism: Trachelipus rathkii; assembly: GCA_015478945.1. Taxonomy (NCBI): domain Eukaryota; kingdom Metazoa; phylum Arthropoda; class Malacostraca; order Isopoda; family Trachelipodidae; genus Trachelipus; species Trachelipus rathkii. The sequence goes on along the minus strand of JABUQX010012543.1, from coordinate 6,181 downwards.
TTTGGCGGTGTCGTGTAGCTCTCAAGTTCGATTGAAGGACAATATTAATCATTTACATTCGACATGGTTTCCGTCATTTTCGCGGAATTAATTAATAATTGTTTGGTAAGGTCAATCCTCTCTCGTAAATTGCAGGCTCTCGAGTGGTGATGAATGGCAGTAAAGGTCGAAAGTTTCGCTCTTATAAAGAAAATTAATTCGGTGCCGCTATTTCTTTTTATTTAAAAATATTTATTATTACTAAAAAAGTAATTTTGTAATTTTACTAATTTTTTATAAAGCTATTTAAATTTTAAACATGCCTATTTCTAATAAATCCCACAAAACTTTCCTTTTCTCGTGCAGAACGTTTTTATTTGAAATTGTTCGCTGGGGTTCTTTTACCAGTTCCGTCGAGAAAATTCTACCTTGAAACCAATTTCAGGAAAGCTTGGTTTTTTGATCTACGATATTTTGTTATAAAAGCTTCGGTTGGATAATAAATCGTTCTGGGTTGAGGTCTAATTCAAGTCTTCTTCGGTAACGTTCGTATATATTTCTCTGACTGACATTTATTTTAAACAGTTCGAGCATGAAGATAAAATTGGTGTGGAATTCTCGTCCGAAGTAAGAGACCCCTGCGCTAACTACGCTGGATATTAATTTTCTAACTCTCTTTCCAGCTTGTTCTGATTAGGTCGAATGGTGTTCTAATAGATGCGTAAAATTTTAAAATATTACTACGTCGAAAAAAATACTCGCGTAAAGGAACGAAAAACATTATTTTGCCCATCTCTCCGAGATAGAAAAATATAGTCGTGATGTGTAAGCTCAAAATTCGATATATGTTTTACTGGAAAAATTTTAATTTATTTATTTTGTTACCATGCAATTACTCTTCTCTTTAATTTATTCTCAGTTACTTTCTACCCCATTGCTTTATTAAGGTATCGTTGTTTTAGGTGACTAATATATAAAAATAAAATTAAAATAAAATAATAGTAATACTCTATTATTTTTCGTACAATATTACGAATCTCGCGCTAAAATTAGTGACGAAGTTCATCTGAAAATTAATTCAACGTTATCATCTCTTTATACTTTTCGGATAGATGGTGCAATAATAAATTTTTCGTTCCTTTAGCGAGCTTTTTTTCGATAGATAACAAAAATAATAAATTATAATTATAGAACACAAAAGTCCTATAAAATAGTTTATTCAAGTACTCCATATTCATATTCATTTCCGACTTATTCGTTTCCGATCCGAGCGTCATATATGACGTCATACGTTTGAACGTAGTTTAAGCTACAAAATTGCAACTTTTCGGAGTTCAGTCCGCTTTTTCGATTCCCGTAGGGCGACACTATATTATAGTGACGTTTCGGAGGGAAAAAAAAACAACCTAACGTGCTCGGGCTACGCTTTTTTAGGGTGTAAACTATACATTAAATAACCAGGATATAGTGACCTTTTTCGAAAGAGGATCTGATATACAGTACAAAATTGGTCAATATTAGTGCGAAAATTTAAAATTTCAATTCAAAAGAAATATCTAACAAAATTTTCTAGATAGAATTCATAATTTTCGGAATTTGCACCTAGACCTTCGACTTATTTCAGTTTACACCGAATCGAGCGCTACATATACTGAGATATAAATCGGTTGACGAATAGCCTTAAGTTAACACTATATGTACGTCATAATCGGGTTATCTGATAGTTTAAGCTTAAGAATATGGTTTAATGCGTATAATCAGTACCTGTTTCTTTTTATGTTTACTATCGTTGGGAACTGATATAATTCGAAGGTCAAGCCGAAAATTCGCAATTTGATTTGCTGAATAATCGTTTTAAACAGTAATAAAAGAGCGAGAAGAGCCTTCGTGGTTTCATAACAGTTCATCGACAAAGTATCAAGTCGGTGCGATACCCTCCCTCAGGTCATCCCTTGAATTGTTCGTTATGATTGCTTTTCTTCGCGCATTTAAGTGACGACATTTTAATTGGAAACAACACGCCTTGCGCGATTTGTTTCTTTTTCTTGTTGAAACCGATTAGTAGATTTGCGAAGTGGTTGGAGGAGTATTTTTAAGCAATTTTAATATTTTTTCATCACGTTAGTATGGTTTTAATTTATCTAATTTATTTAATTGGAAATAAATTATATATATATATAGTATATATATTATATACCTACATTTATATATAATATATTATATTTATATATATTAACTATCTATATATATATATTAAATATTTCAATTTTAGGTAACGGAAAGCAAATCTGCTGTTTAAAAAAAATTTAAAAACTTTATTATTAACAGCAATCGATTTTCCGTAAAAATTTGAAGAACTAAATTTGTCAAAAAAAAGATAAAAAGAAACTAATTTTTAAAATTTTATTATTTTTAGCTCGTAATTTCTCAAAAAAACATATGTTTTTTTTTCCTTTTTTCTTAGATTCTTTTTTGGTGAAAGCACTATGCTTCTTTGAAACCCGGATGAGATAGGAATTGTATTCAATTAATCCTTCTCCTTATTTTCATTTATTCTTATTAGTTATATATTTTCTTTAATTGATAAAAATAATATTTATGTAGCTCGATAATAAAAGCTCCGCTCTTTAGCAAACCAACTAGGTGGTAACTTCCTTCTCTTAACTTAAAATAGAAATGGCCCCGTCATTTGAAATAGGAAAACCAGTACGTTCACTCGTCAGAATTCCTGGGAGTGGTCAAGACAAAAGTTTGAAGCCCATATGTTTAGATGTAGCACCATCAAAGTCTATTTTTCTTACACCCTTATAGGCGTTCATCGACTAAAAATTTTTAATTTTGATCAACTTTTCGATATCCTGACTTCAAAATGGATCTGGAATGTTTTCCCGATGCACTTTCCTCTAAAAAGTTCAACACAGTAATACATCAGGATCAAGAGGGGGATCGCTCGAACTAACGATCATCTTTAATCGAACAAGAGCAAATGGAAGAAGACTATTTACTGAGAACGCGTTCATACCGTTAAATTCAGCCTTTTTGTCTACTGTGATAGAGAAAAAATGGAAGCTGAAGATCTAATCGAGACTCATTAGAATGCAGAAATAATAGATCTCGCTGTATAAGTTTATGCGTGTAAATAATTAAGAAATTAAATTTGAGCAAATCGAAGTTAAATTGATATTTTTGAAAGAACTAAAACAAATGGAGGCGATTGGAAGCACTGTCGAGTTATTATTTCAAGGTCGTGTCGACGAGTCAATAATACGTTAATAGTAGGTTCCTGTATCTTATGAGCATTTAGTCTCTCGGAGAAAATTTTTTCTATTCAATCATATTTTTGAGACTCTATCTGTTAAATCTCGCTTTCCGATTGGTGTCAAATTTATTTAACAAACTCGTATTTTTTTGGCATACCGTTATATCAGCAGTAGTTAAATATTTACGAATCTTAATTAAATAAAATGTACATATCTACTAGTTTTTTATTTTTAATGTTTTCAAAAGGTATCATGAAAGAATTGAAATAGATTGATGAACGTTAGTTCTTCTCAGAGTTTTTTATATATTTTTTTTGTGATTTTTCTTTGGTTGTCTGATATTTTAATTATTCTTCTTAAAAAAAATAAATTTACATTTGTTAAAAAGGAAAGTCTTTTTGCAGCATCATTATATACTGATGCTCCTACTCTCGTACGGTCGAAATTTTACTTTTCGATACATAAGATTTTTTTCAATCGTGAATACCAAGATTCAGATGTTCCGCTTACACTGGCGAATAGAATTGTAACTAATGTAAATGGAGTAGTGTGAGACAATTTCCATGCTAGAAACGGAAGAATTCTAAAAAGAGAAGTATTTTAAAAAAATTTTATATCCGACGCGGAATTTAAGATAAAAAATGTTTATATCGTGAGCTATGTCTTTATTTTCGACGATATAAATCCAGGATTAATAAATAAGGCATCGACATGGTTAAGAAGGACCTGGTTGTCTGCAACCGTCATCTATGAACAGTCTAAACGTTAAATCCGAAGATGAATTATAATTTTCCGACCGATAATAATGGATAAGTGGATGATAGCGACCTCGGTCGGTCCTAAAACGTTTATATATTCTAACAGACTTCGAATTACTTTGTTCGAAAGTTATAATACGACTATTTTATTCCTTTAATACAAGATTGCTCCGTATAACTTATTCATGTGTATCCTCGAAGAATGGCGAAAGATGGTCTTTTTTTTTTACTTACGAAGGAAGTACAATGCTTGAGTGATACATATTTTGCAAGTGTTTTCGATCATTGGGATCACACAGGAGATACACCGAAAAGAGAGCATTTATACAAAAGTCCCAATTGTCCATTAGGCTTGAAAACTGATAGAAGAGAACTGAAAACATTAGGTCAAAGCAGTATGACAGAAATCAGATTTTTGCACATGTGTTTCGTGGATAATAACTGCCCGATAAGACAATCCGTGTCAAACTGCGTGACTAAGTTTGTGTACGGTTTATGTGAAGAAGGGCGCACACTATGCGAGGAAGACTAGAAAATTCGCGGTATTGGTTAAGGACCTAAAGGGGAGCGCAGGAAATATTTTGTAGAGTATTCGTCCGTGCATCAACCTAACCTACCAGAGTGTACTCTTTTTATTAATGAGAACTCTTCCTACTAAATTAATTTCAAGTACAACAACCAATTTTCGGTACTACTTTTTAATACAAAAACTCTAATTATAAGTATAATTAATATACCGTACATAGACAACTTGCAAGAAAAAATTAAGGTTATTTAAAGTATCTATGCTTTACTCTTAGGGTTTACTCTATCTATATTGTTTTTGTTCCGTCATAAACTCCATGTGCGACAAAAATAAATTATTTATTATGTTATCAATCAACTAAGTTTCTTCCTGAATAACGTATTTAAATATGATTTAAATATAAAAAAAAGTATAAAAACAATGTTCCAACCTTTTTGTTAATACCTAGAAGATTAATTTAAATATATTATCTCTCCAATTAAATAAACTTCCAACTTACCATAACTTGCAATTTTTTTTCATTTCTCTTGAAACCTGCACTATCACGACAACGGGAAAGTTAATTCCGCAGAAATATGACCGATACGTATTCGATTATGATATTTATCAATATTTAGATCCTTCAATTCGACTATCAACCTGGCTAAAAACACCTGGCAAAATGTAATATCTGAAATAAAAGATAGTTTGCATTAGACTCTATACCATGTCTTTCGATTTTCGGCAATTCATTATTATAATTTCGACTGACAGAAAAACTCATTTAAGGAAGTAAAACTATAATCTAGAATGTAAATGTGGAGTTCAGTCGTATTGCTCAGGATTTCCATTTTCGAGATTTAATTTATTTTCAAATATACCACGGTAAAAATCAATCGACGTTCATAAAACGGTCATAAAATGTTGTTATTAGAAATACGCGGGTGCAAATTATTATATTGAATATTGTTAACAAAACGCTCCTATTTTGGAATATAGAACGGAATACCATATCCTTATACTATCTCGGAATGGCGTACAACGAAAATGTGCGAACTATCTGGACGTACAATGGGCACTCCATTGAGTGATATATGTTCTCTCCATATTACTATATATTAGCCTGAACCCATTTTCGTAAATATCATATATTATACATTAATATTGTTGATCATAATCTAATTAATTTATAGCTCTTTGTTTTAATTCTTCTACTTGTTCCCAGTCTACAATTAATATATATAATTATTATTATATATAATTAAGTTATTATTTGTATAAACTCCATAAAAATATTAAAGGGTACGTATAATAAAATATTTTTAAAAAACAACATTATAAAATAATACTATACTATATTAATATAATACTACTTTGATTTATTAATATCCATTTTAGTATACTCATTAAGTATTAAATAATTTTAATTATTACCTCTCTCTTTATCGATTATATTAACCGAAATATATATTATCGTAGCTTTATATAATATTTTTTCGTCACATCCACCCGGATCTATTCCCCAGAATCAAGAACAATATTATAATCAATTACTTTACATATAAATTACTAAAATCTTCACCTCACTTTTTTTTTTTTTTTTTTTTTCCTCCCTAGAAATATGCAAGTAAATTTCTTTCTCTTTCCGGTTACTATCTTAAATCTTATCTCCCTTACAT
>JABUQX010012542.1:12500-15982 GCA_015478945.1 Trachelipus rathkii | reverse complement strand
CTAACAACATATCATACTTCTCATTCTTACTATCAATAACATAGAACTCACCTTCTTCCATACTTATACCTCCAATCTTAACACTCTCCCTAAATTTCGTAACGACCGGTATTACCATATTACTAATCCCCTTGTTATTCCCTTTTCCTGACTCTCTCTGATCTTCCCTTATATTCATCCTATCATACGCACTTTTATACACTACACTGACCATACACCCAGTATCAATCAAAGCTCTCACTTCAATACCTCCGCAATAAACCTTAATACTCATGCACTCATCTACCGGACCAGCCGAAAATACATCCGCACTTACAATCCCTTCCTTAGCAACACTCGGCCCCTTTCCACCTAAGGATCCACCAGCTGTAAACCCTACACTGGCTCGTTTCCCGGACCAGTTCCCCTTACCTGATTACTCATACCCGCCACCTCATTCACACTTACATTCATATTACCACCTACAGCCGAACCATTACCAACAACATTTCCATTACCCAAATTCCTACTATCACCAGCAACTACATTTTGATTCATTTGCATCATCCCAGGTTGTCTTACTCCCCAACACCTACCAGCCACGTGCCCTACCTTCCCACATAATGTACAGGTATTTCTAGGGAACCTGCACATCCTCGAAAAATGACCCTCAGTCCCACAATTCCCGCATACAGTCTTCCTCACATTCACACCTTGCTGACAATCTCTTACCCAATGATCTATCCCTCCACATCTCCTACATCCGGCCCTTTGAGGGTCTGTGCAATTCATAGCCATATGTCCCACTTGCCCACAACTAAAACACGCCCCATTTGCCCATCTACATTCTGAAATCAAATGTCCCATCTTACCACACCTAAAACACTTCACATCCATACCCCCTGCATTCTCTCTGTTCCAGGTCCTATTCATATTCTCTCTCACATTCCCTTGATTGTACCCAACATTCTCTCTCATGTTCGTATTACCAACTGGTGTTCTACTTGCACTCATTGCATTCGTACCTCCTGCATTCACCTGTCTTTCATTTTCACCCCCATAGAAATCTTCTAAGAACTTTACCATAACTTCATACGGATTGGCCCTAAGAGCATCCCTATTTGACTTATACTGTGGCACTGGTGAAGCCCATTCATTCATTCCCCTACCACTGTACACATCATGCCTCTCATACTCCTCTCTATCTCTTTCATTCTTTTCAAACTCACGATCTTCTACTATTTCTAACACATCCCTCCATTGCAATCGTTCCCTACTCCACCTCATTTTCTCTTTGCGTCTAGCATTTATAAACTCCGCCACTGGAGGAGGGATCGTCTCCAGGAATTCCTTCATCAACATTTTGTTTTCATTTATCCACTCATCCCCAATTTTCACTCAAGCCAATGTTTCCAACCTATGCGCATAATTATCCAATCTTTTATTCATTCCTCTCCTAGCTTTATCAAAGTCATTCATCCGTCTATATTTTGCACCCCCCTTAACTCTTTCAACCTGTTCCAACATTCTTTCTTTTACCACTTCATACTTCGGCTCACCCACACTCACAATAGCCTTGTAAAAATCAAACATTCTCCCTTCCAAAAACTCACCTAACTCTTTAACCCAAAACACCTTATTTTCATCAATTTTTCCTTTACAATAGCTTTCATACTCTCTAAAAAATCACACACATCCTTAGTTCCATACGCATTATATTTATTGATCTTTGGAATGTCCCTAATAAGGACACTCTGTGCAACTTGAACATCGGCAGAACTCGAGTCTTCTGACGTGTTGTCTTCATAAATCTCATTCACTTCCTCATTCGTACTACTATATAAGGAATCAATACTCTTACCTTTTGCTATCACTCTTCTTTCATGTCTTCTATTCTTCGACGTCTTCTTCTTCTTCTGATCCTTCTTCTCTTTTTTCTTTTCTTCTTTCTCCTTCTTTTTACTTATATCTTTTTTCATTTTCTCTTTATCCATATCCTTATCATCCACATCACTCACATTCTTTTCCTCTTCCAAAACGCTCTCTCCTTTCTGCAAATCTACTATCTTCGGAGTAGAGGTTACTTTCTTTTCGGGTCATAGGTGACTAATTAACTTCTTATTCAGTATATCATCCATCCTTGCTTTTATTCTCATTTCCATTTGTCTTTCCCTCTCCTGCATTCCTTCTTCCATCTCTCTCAGTCTATCAATTAAGTCCTCATTCTCCTTTTCTTTCTTCCTTAATGCCTCTTTCAGTCTTTCTACTTCCAATCCCAATCTCACTTCCTCAGGCGTAGCCATCTTACCTGCTATCGTCTATGTCCCCTTGGTCCTCCGTCCCGACTCCCCACGTTGGGCGCCAGAAATATGTCTTGGTTTCGAGGCCACAAACTATCTCTTTAGGGTCGTGGGTCCTGGAAAGAAAACCAAAGAACAAAACAAACAATAATAAATAAACACAATAAAACTCAGGAAAAAATCAAACAAAAAAACACGATCAATCACACTATTTTATTAAAACAACCACCACGGCAAGGTGATCCGCTAATATAACCAACCCCCTCACCACAACAAGGTAAACCGATACCTCAACCGATTCGAAAATATAATAAATATCAATGAACATTCATTGATAAAAAAACTTAAATCTAGAAAAACCGTACACCTATAAAATATATACTTAATACTAAAAATATCAAATGCAGTCTCTAATTCTCCAATTGTACTCCTTCTAAATTCTCCAAACCACTCCTTCTCAATTCTCCACAAATACTCCTTCTTATTTCTCCACAAAGTTCTTCTCAATTCTCTACAAATTTCTCCACAGTATAATCTCTTACTTTTCTATCTTTTGTGTCCACCAGTTTCTACTCTACAACGTCCACTTTCCTTTCAATCTAATTAATTCTCTCCTCCTACTACCGATACTTAGAGTATTGTGCACAAGTTTGGGCCCTTCAATTTAAAGAAAGATTAATGTCAATCTTCTTACTGCTCTTTTTGAAAATGTTATCGTGTTGGTAAGACAAGTAAAAAAAACAACTGTGGAATACAGAAAAATACTGCATAAATAACAATAATAATAATAATAATAAATAATAATAATAATAAAAAAATAATAATTAATAATAATAATTAAAATATAAAATAATAATAATAATAAAATAATAAACTTTAATAATAATAATATTAATAATTAATAATAATAAAAATATAATAATAATAATAATAATAATAATAATAATAATAATAATAATAATAATAATAATAATAATAATAATAATAATAATAATAATAATAATAATAATAATAATATTTTAATAACTTATGAATTAAATAATTGAATGAATTAAAAAATAAATTCTGAATTAAAATTTCAAGAATATTAAATAAATATGAATGAAATTATGAAATTAAAATATTAATAATATAATAATTATAAAAAAAATGAATTAAAGAATCATCAAAAAAAAAAAAAAAAAAAAAAAAAAAAAAAAAAAA
>JABUQX010012542.1:0-2500 GCA_015478945.1 Trachelipus rathkii | reverse complement strand
TTCATTTCCAAACATTAGCATTCTTGTAACATTTCACGAAAATCTTGATTCTTTTCACTTCGATGTCTTTGACTTAAAATCTCTTCCTGCTGACAAAAGAATGTTGTGTTTCTGCTACTATTCCTTCAATGAAACATATTTCTCATTTTTTCATTTCAGCACTTCTCACGAGAATGTTGTATCTTCTCATTCTAATACTGGGGTACCATTTTTTTTTTCAGATTTCAGTGTACATAACATTGAGTAGTTTGGCTACTCTTATGTTGAACTCAGTAGAGAGAGTGCTGAATCATTCTGTTGCATTAAACAAACAATTTTGAGCAACTGACTAGTGTACCTACACATACATCGGATCTTCCTAACCATTTCATAATTTTTTCTGACCTATTATATTTTAATCTTAGCCCTTCTCATTATAAACTCGCTATCGTCCTTTCTATTGGTAATTCTTATCACAGTCTTCCAACTTTTAATTTTAGTGTTTTCTTTCCAGCATCTCAACCTTAAACTAATAATAACTACCTGATCTTTAATATGACTAATTAGTTTCATTTGTTAGCAGTTTCTACGCTAACTATCTTTAGAATTATTCCTATTTTGACTCCGAAACTCTTGATGAAAGAACTATGGATATACAATTTGTCTTATTTAAGCGAGAGGAAATGGACTAAACAATAAGCATTGGAGAGCACAGGAAAGTTTTTGCCATGTTTAGCAAAGGAACTTCTGTTCTACACCGATTTGACATTGATGGAAATGAGTAAACTTTTATTTGTAGAATCAGTGATAGAAATAAAATAAAGATAAAACTTAAAACTGGTGAGGAAGCCGTCTAAAACTTAACAAATGATTTAAATCATGCTACATCACAACAAATCACACATTCTGAAGGCTAATAATATTTGGACTAGGGACAAAACAATACTTAAAAACTTGTTGAACAGCACTTACTATGCAGAATATTTATATATATATATATATATATATATATATATATATATATATATATATATATATATATATATATATATATATATATATATATATTATATATATATATATATTATAATATATATATATATATTATATATTATATATATATATATATATATATATATATATATATATATATATATATATATATATATAATATAGTAATATATTAGTATTAGGATATAATATATATATATATAATATATTATATAATGAGATATATATATATAATATAATATATATATATATTATAAATATATATATTTATATATATTTAATGTAAATATAAAGCTGGGATTATAGATTTAATATGGCTTACCATACACTACATATAGTTATATATATATATATATATATAATATATATTATATATATATATATAATATTATATATATATATTATATAGCGTACTATATATATATATATATATATATAATATATATATATATATATTGGTATGATAGGTTAAGCTGCTTTGTTCCGTACTTCTTTGGTTGACATCAATACTACTTTAAAATTTTAAGACTATTTATTGATTTTATACATCGATATTTGGGCAAATTCGCAATCGTACTTTTCATCTTGAGTGAAAAGAAGTTAAAAATGATTTCCATGAGTATTTTATCGATTTTGTTCGTTTCTCATTTCTTTGTCACATTTGGAGAAGGAGAAGAAGAAGAAGAAGAAGAAGAAGAAGAAGAAGAAGAAGAAGAAGAAGAAGAAGAAGGTAAGAGGAACGAGAAGAAGAAGAAGAAGAAGAAGAAGAAGAAGAAGAAGAAGAAGAAGAAGAAGAAGAAGAAGAAGAAGAAGAAGAAGAAGAAGAAGAAGAAGAAGAAGACAGACCTTAAAGTAACTACAAGAACACGGTAGACTGTAGATAGCGAAAGACTTTAACGCATGCAGTGTGCTTGCTTCAGTTGAGTGGGAGTCGCGAGGTGCGGGGTTGAACCAGTCGTAGCGCGGATTCAATGGCGTGAGAAAGAGACCGTGATAGTAACTATATTGCTGGGCTGCTAAGTTCTGGGCTGGGCGGAAGAATGAGGTTCACCGGCTCTAGAGTACAGGCGGTGCGTTAGGAGATATTTAGGCGCTAGTGGTCTCAAACGAATGTGGGGGGTTATAATTAACCGCATTCTATAAAAACGGGGTGAACCCAAAACTGTTATCTTTCCATAACAAATAGTTATTGAAGTGTGATGCGATGATGTCACCTAGGCTTAAGGAAGAAGGTGCAGACAGTTCAGGAAAATGGATCTGGTGGTCTGAGTAGCGTTGGTGTGTACTATGAACTGGCCTACTAAGTGGTGAATGCGGATCAATAACAAAAACTGTTATTACAAAATATAAGAATCGATAGTGTGATCGGATGAGGTCAACCGTACTGGCTTTTAGAGAACGATTAGAATAACCCATCCTAGAAGCTAAGTGGTTGGACACTCAAAACGGTGTTCCTTAACAAATTTTAATTTAAAAAATGAGTTTTTTGAAGTGTGATCGATGATGTCAC
>JABUQX010012541.1:80000-85000 GCA_015478945.1 Trachelipus rathkii | reverse complement strand
TAGCACTCCTACTGGAGGCAACTCTTTTTAATCATTTTTATGTAACACCTTTACTTTAGGCGTTTTTACCATCTGAAAGAAAACGGATTAGTATTTTATTTTATTTATTCATTTTTTTTTTTTTTTTTTTTTTTTTTTTAAGTGTTATTTTCTCTTTCTAAATCTACTAAGTTATAATATATGCGAACGTTTCTTAAATTTTCTAAATGAGGTTTCCCATTTTTTTCGATAAGTACGTTCTGTTTATTAACTTTTATAACTTTAAAAGGGCCGACATAGCGGGGAGCTAGTTTGCCGACATTAAACTGTGTCTGCCGCACCACGACAAATTTTGCCTCATGTAACCCTTTAGGCACAAAGACGTGTCGATTTTTATAATTGGTGTGTGGAGCCAGCGGCTGCGCCAAAAGGGCGGCTAGCTTTTTAACATATGCATTATATTCTATTGGGGCCGTTTCCGAAGCAGGATCAACTAATCCACTAGGTATTGCTATATTTTGGCCAAACATCAAGTTTGCGGGGCTGAGACCGTTCTTTGTTATCGGCGCGAGTCTCAGAGTGAACAACACCATAGGTAAGAGGCTCGGCCAGTCGGAGGGGCTTAAATCATGTTCCTGCAACATACATCTCAGACAAGCCAGCAAATTCCTATGACTTACCTCCAGGAGGCCATTACATCTAGGATTAGAGCTACACGTAGTCCGGTGCTCCATTCCCACGGCCCTACAAACTTCCTCAAACAGGCGACTCGTGAAATTCGCACCTAAATCCGAAATAATTACCTGAGGAATTCCACAGAATGGAAATAGCTCGTGAATGAATGCATTCAATATTTCTCCCGAATTTATTTCTTTAAGAGGCACAGCGAACAAGTACTTACTGTAGCGGTCAATTAAGGTAAGTAGGTATTTGTATCCTCTTGCATTAGGTAACTTGAGTATGTCAACATGAACGACTTCAAACTTCTTCGTTACTTCTTTAAAAACACCGTAATCAGGACTTATACCTTGTACTGTTTTATTTTTTTGACATGCTGAGCACGTGCGGATAAACTGTTTTATTTTTTTATGCATGTGCTGAAACACAAATTCATTTTTTATGCTCAGGAGGGTTTTATTCACACCCAAGTGTCCTTTATCGCTGATTACGTTCTGCACACTCTTTTCCGGCACAAAAACGCGCGAATAGTTTAAAGAGACATCGACCACTAATTCTATCTCCTTTTTGTTATAAAAGAATTTCTGCCTTATTAACTTCAAAGTTGTTTTCTCTCTCTTCGCCATCAGATCATTAAGGTATTTATCTGACTGTTGGTGCTGTCTAATTTCTTCAAAGTCCAAATCTCGCTTGAAATGCGAGAATAATATTTTTGCATTTTTATCAAACGTTGTTACTAAATTTATTTTTGCAATTTCCAATATGGCCGCTTCAGTGCGACTACTATTTTCATTTCGACAAGACAGATCTATCGGCGCGTTTTCATTCATTACCAAGTTAATAGCACCTACGTCAGTCGCTATAGTATTCTCAGCCGATTGCTCATTGGCCGTCGTTAATCGGTGGGCGGAGTCACAGACTACACTATTTGAACCTGCATCTTCTCCTACCTCATCCTCATCTCGGGCAATATTATTCGCAAGTAAATATTTTAATAACGCATTTTGATTTTCGGTAATTAACTCCATCGTGATATTAAAAGTACTCAAAATAGCAAGTTCCCTCAATTCCCTAGCATTATAATTTTGTACATCATTAGCATGCTTTATCTTATATACAAACGCACGAGAGCACGTACAGATGCGTACAGGCTTTCCCGCTAAAATTGCCCCATATTTCTTGAATAATTTCGTTAACCCCAATAAAAGCTTATTTACTGGCAAATATCTTTTTTCTGTTGTATTAAAAGACCCACTATAAAAAGCAAAAGGAGTCCCATTCTCATCGTCAGACATAATTACCGTATTAAAAGCTTTATGATTTGCATAAATGTACACTTTGAGAGGCGCATCAACTGCTGGAAACCTGAGCCGAGAGGCGTGACGAATCGCTTGTTTTATATCTACAAAAGACTTCTCAGCCTCGGGAGACCACGTGATTTTTTTATTAGAGCTATTTTTTCCCTTTAAATAATTATACAAAGGCAATGTTAGATTTGTAAAACACGGTATATTTTGACGGTAAAAGGAAATTCGGCCAACAAACGAACGTACTTCTTTTATGGTTACCGGCCGAGGAACATTAATTATTTCCTTAACTTTTTCAGATAATGGCGCAAGCCCTTCTTCCGTCAAATCAAAACCTAAATAACTTAACCTTTTTACCCCAAATTCGCATTTTTTTTTTATTTAAACAAATTTTAAAATAATTTAATCTCTCAAATACTTGTTTAAGTATCACCACGTGGTCTGATAAATCTTTGGTCCCTATCAAAATATCGTCTAAATACACGTGTACACCGGGAATGCCTTGAAGTAATATAGTTAAAAATCTCATAAAACATGAACTCGAATTTTTAAATCCCATCGGTAATTGTCTAAAAGAAAAATTTCCGATCATTGTACTAATAGTAAAATAATGTTGATCGGCTTCTGCTAAAGGCAGTAAATAGTACGCGTTCGTGACGTCAAGCTTACTTAATACCTTTGTCCCATGAAGCCCACTAAATATATCATTTATATTCGGCATAGCAAATACATCATTTTTCGCCACGGAATTAAGTTTTCTAAAATCACACACGATTCGTACCCCTCCCCCATTTTTTTCCAAAACGCTGATTGGGAAACTCCATTGCGATGGTGCCCTCTTTAAAACTTTCGCTTTTACTAAATTTAATAGCTCCCTCTTTGTTTGTTCGAATAATTTATGAGGAATACGACGAGGTTTCATTTTTATTGGAACTCCGCTTATATTAGTTTTATAAGGAAAGAGTGAAGCTAATTCCTTCAAGATAGCAGTTGGAATGCTCGTCTCCTCTCCCCCACGTAAAGCACAAGTATCCCTCCCCCCATTTCTATTCTTAAGTTTCGACTCAGCGTTCCCCCCTCCCCCAAATTCTCTGAACAAATCATCCCAAGCTTTAAGCTGCTCTTCCCGAACCTTAAAATTTTCCGGTAAATATGCATTTATAAATAAATGTTTAAATTCAACTACCAGATTATTAACTATAGGTATATCACTAAAAAGTTCATTATGAGCTACAGAAGAAGAAAATTGAGAGAGAGTATGAATAAAAGCCTTATCTCTACAAATTGTTTTATCACACAAATTTATACATTCCTTGCTCTGAGTATCAGTTAACATATCTGTTTCAAAATTAATATTAAACGAAAATTTTTTTAAAAACGGCATACCTAATATGCAAATTGGCAATTTAGTTGTTAAAAATTCTACATCATAAGTTCTCTTTAAACCAAAATCAATTGTAACAATTTCGCGTGAGTATACGTCAATTACGGTATCATTGGCTGCTTTAATTTGACCAATAATCGATATATTATTATCTCCATCCATAGGGAGTAAATTGATCTCACTACCACTATCTAAAATAAAGACTCTTTTTGATATTTTATCCATAATAGTATAAAGTTTATAATCTCTTACATTATTTAATACAGACATATTATTTATGACCGGACTTTCTCCTGTGGGAGCATCCGTCGTTAACATATCTTGTGCGTCGGTAGAGGCCAACGTGGGTATCGTATGGGTCACATCGATACTCTCATCACTATTCGGGATACTCAGAGCCTCGTTGTAAGGAGGATGACCTCCTTGTACATGCCATAGAGCGCTTTGCCCGTTACTCTTAAAATTACTCAAAGCTACATTATTATTATTATTATTATTATTATTATTATTATTATTATTATTATTATTATTATTATTATTATTATTATTATTATTATTATTATTATTATTATTATTATTATTATACCCATTAGAATACCAAACATACCTATTATTATTCATTTAATATTATTATTAAACCTACTAGTAGACGCATGCAAATTATTTACTATAGCAGAATCCCCATAATTAAAAATACGACCATTTTCATTTAAAATATTCACCTCCCCCCTTAACTCCTGTGCGAGGGGGGTTCTGACGCGTTTCCCGGCCTCATTTGGGGGTTTGACTCATGGGCTGGCTGACTTTCTCCATTTGGCGGGAATACCAAAGAATACATAGGACAAAATTCCGAATGACAGGTGTAACTTCTATGGAGGTATCTGGAGTGTGGTTTACATAACTCTCCTAGCAACTCAGCATTTACAGTGTTGCCTTGTTTACGTTCTCTAGGAGCATTTCTTCTATTTTGAAATGATGGTTGTTCTTCTGTACGAGTCGGTTTGGCAGCGGCCTCACTCAGCTGTCCAGCGACTTTGGTGAGAGACTTGAGAAGCCCTTTCATCTCTCGAAAGAACTCTTTGTTTACTTTAGCCTCTTCTGAAACTTGAGGATCGTTGTTGTTGTTTGTATTTCGACTCTCTCCATATGAGCCTCTCTCGTGTGTTTGGAACTGTTCTCCTTGAAGATGATTCACGGCCCCCCAATATTCTCTCCCCCTTCTCTCGTGGGGGGTTTCGTAGTCGTTCCTATAAAAGTTCTTATATAAGTTATCTGCTACTTTTGTAATTTTTCAAGACTGCCTATAGTTCTGCCAGAAGTCATTAAGACTTTCTTGTATAGCGAGAATTGGAAGCTCATAAAATAAACAACTCATGACAAAAACGGAGCCACTGTTTTTTTCAGCAAGCAGGATCGAATCCATATTCTTTCCCTACATCCCGAACTCCTTCTTGCCCTTAAGTAAAACTTTGAAGGGAAGTTCTTCTTTTTTTCTCCTTTTTTTGAAAAATTTCACTGATTGAGCTTTCTCAAATTTGCGGGCGTTAAGCTGTCCTTATCGACGGCAATTAACCTTTTGAAAGCAAATCTCCCCCCAATGGAAATATTTGATGGTCGCTACGATATCGTGAGGAAGGACGGAAGCCAATATT
>JABUQX010012541.1:25000-75000 GCA_015478945.1 Trachelipus rathkii | reverse complement strand
AGAAGACGAGAGAGAGAGAGAGAGACGAGAGAAGAGAGAGAGGAGAGAGAGAGAGAGACAGAGAAGAGTGAGACGAGAGAAAGAGTAGAGAGAGAGTTAAAATGTTGTGATGAGAAATAAAAGATTAAAAAGACGAAAAGAGAAAGAGAAAGAGAGAAGGATAGGAGAGAGAGAGAGGCGACTTTCCAAATTTTGGTGTTCATTAAATTTAATCGTGGAATATCTTTCCTATTATTCATCTGGTGAAACGGTCGTAAAAGATCTCGAAGATGGACTTTGAACTTGCGAAGTTAGAGGCCCCAAAACCAGAATGATTCAAAATAATAATATAATAATAATAATTAATAATAATAATAATAATAATAATAATAATTAATAATAAAATAATAATAATAATAATAATAATAATAATAATAATAATAATAATAATAATAATAATAAAATAATAATAATAATAATATAATAAAATATAATAATAATAATTAATAATAATAATAATAATAATAATAAATATAATAAATAATAATATAATAAAAAATAATAACTATTAATATTAATAATTAATAATAATAATAATAATAATAATAATTAATAATAATAAATAATAATAATAATTTAATAATAATAATTAATAATAATAATAATAATAATAATAATAATAATAATGATAATAAAATAATATAATAATAATTAATATAATCAATCAATACATAATACCGATAAATTAATAATAATAATAATCAGTATAAGTAACTAAGTACATAATAATACATAAGATAGCAGTATCAGTTGAATCATAATAATCCAATCAATCAAATCAAATCATAACTCAATACAATAACGTACATAACACACAACCTAACACTAAAATAGAGACATTCAATTTAAAATTTTTAACTTCTGTTAATTAATTAGGTAACAAATAAAAAATGAAGGTAAAACACAAAACAGTTTTCGCAAATTACAAATTTTTACGAGACACATGAACAAACAAGAAACATCGCAAAGACACAAAACAAAGAAAAAACATTTTCTTTGAAGAAGAAGAGAACCCGCAGACGACAGAAGCAACAAGAAAGCAAGAAGCGAGAACCCAAGATAGCAAGAAGCAAGAAAGCGAAGAAGCACACCACAGCATTACCAAGCATAGAAGAAGAAGAAGAAGAAGAAGAAAAAGAAGAAGAAGAAGAAAGAAGAAGAAGAAGAAGGAAGAAAGAGGAAGAAAGAACAACAAACAACAACAACAACAACAAACAACAACCAACCAACAACAACAAACAACAACACAACAAACAACAACAACAACAACAACAACAAACGAGGAAATAACAGACCTTTTCATCTGTTGGAGAGTATTTAGAACACTAAATCATGAACATTTCACATTCCAGTTAAAATAACGAAAACTAAAAACCAACAAATCCATGTCCCCAAACATCTGCAATCCTTCCCACAAAGAACAAAAATTTTATTCTTCTTTAATACACAACATTATTAAACCAAAAAAATAAACGAGACGAGAAGACGAGGGGCAGACACTAGACTCATGGGAAGACACCATTAACAAAAAGATATAAATTAATAAATAAAAAAATAAATAATCAAAAAATTCCAACTAATAGAAATATACAATTAAAGGGAAAGGAACAGGAACGTAAGAATCAAACCAATATAACAAATTAAACTACCACACGAAAGCCAAACCAAATCCCACAACACCAAGATTGACGAGAAAACAATACTCATATAACAGAGACACCCAACCACATTAAACGCAATCACTCATCTCTACTCAAACTAACATGTTCAAACCACTATCATACACAAACACGTTAGACGCCCCACATAACACCACCTGTCCTAAGCTCTCCACCTAAAACTAAACTTCACAGTCAAACACACAGACGATAGCTACAAGCCACGCAGACAATCAACAAAGTGAAATGAGCGAGGCCTTATCACAAAAGTTCAACACCCTGCATTCTCACAATCAAACACACCCCCCTAGAAACAACGAACGCAAAATACTCAAATTAATACAATAATAAATAATAATCAATAACATACACAAATACATCAATAAAATCTCAATAAACCAAACAACTCAATAATCACCAACTTAATACAATAACTAAATACCAAAATCAACATACATAAACGAAATACACTCAATACATCTCAATAATCAAACTACACACAATAACATCACATAAAACCTCAATCATAATAAATCACATATCCCATACAATAAAATACACATCATAACATAAAATCCCACAATAAACGCACATAATACATACACATATCACACAACCCATATTCAACCACCAAACACAACCTATATATTCATATATAATATTCCATTTCTTAGGACCATTCTTGAATAAAACAAATCCACACTTACCTTCTGAACATGATCAACATTCTCGTCACTCACGTTGGACCACTCTTCTTACAAAGGATACTGACTTTTTTTTTAAGAACGAAGGCCAAAATTTAAATTTAAAACTAATACCTAATTTATTACAAATATTAACACAGCAAGAATAAAACACTAAAATTTAAAATAATTCCGCTAAAAAATAAATTGTGAATGTTGGATCATTTATAGAATTTGATGTCTTTTTTCCTTTTTTCCTTTCTTTAACGTAAATAATGTAAAGGGATACATCGCCTCTCTTCCGCATTGAGCAAAGTGACAGTTCTCAGTTTATACTTTTTGGTGATTATATTGAATCGTGCCTCTGGTTCTATGGTTTCTATGTAAAGAGAAGTACTTCCGTCCAGAAATTGGTGCGTCTAAGATCAGGAAATAACTTGTCCATGGTTTATTTATTCAGTAAAGTTTAAAGGTAGATTTACTTATTTCGGGAATTGTACTCACGTAAGTGTTTTTTATGTGTGTGGTCTTCCATGAATCATGGTGATGTGTATGCTTCTATACCTTTCGGTTGTGGCTGTGACTTGTGCTTTAGTCAACATGGTACGCCTTGTGCTCGAAGTTATGTTGATTCGTGGGGTTATAGAACCTATCTTGTTAAGTTGGGCGCTACACCATTCTCTATTGCGGAATAGAATTGGTACCGACGTTCGGCTTACACTCGCCAGCAGTAATTGTGATAGTTAGTGCATCACGAGAGCAACATTTATATATGTCAAGAAGATAATTTTGTTGGTTGCATAGTAGCTTCTTAATAGTATTTGTTTCATTAGTTTTCCCTGATTAATATTGAGGTCTCTTTCTTTCATTATTTTTATTCTTATATTGTAGCTAGTTAAAGAATCTTCTTGTAAATTGTAATCATGTTAAAAAATAAAAGTTAGTAGCTAAAAACTTTGTTAATACTTACTGGAAAATGAAATAGGAATATTTTTTGAATAAACACCAAACATAAAAAAGTTATTTTAAATTATCTTTTGCATTTATTATTCCTTAAAGATTACTATTTTAATTTATAAAAATATACTTGGGCACAACCAAATATGAAATAATGACTATGTATTGGATTGTACAGGGAATCCAATCCTGAGTTGCCTAGCAGTACACAAATGTTCTATTCTTAATTACTATGTATTATTATATTGAATTATAAGTATTCGGGTAATCGGCACGTTTTAAAAAAAATAGAGTATCCGTATCGGTATCCGGCCTCTTTTTCTTGATATCGGATGACATTTCTAAGATTAAGTAGTTCTGAAAATATAATTTGGACATTATATTTTTACTCTATTTTTAACTTAAACATTCTTTATGTTTGTGGCAAATATTTAAAATTCTCTAAGAAAAATAAAATTGCTTCTTTTTTTGATTAATCATTTTATAACTTATCAAACATTAATCCGATAAAATTATCCCAATGAAACAAAAAATTGATATTGGAGAATTTTTTTTTTCACTGGTATATTATGTATGTATCTGAGAATTTTTTTGTATGTATATAAAAATTCAATTTATATCATCCAAGTATGAGGCATAAAATACCTTTGGTTTACTTGAGAAGCTTTTTTGAAATATATATTTAGCCCAAGAATTGATCTAACACGGCCTTGATTTGAATCCCTGTTGGTTTTAGCATATAAAAAAACTGTATTCAAAGAAGCGAAGGCATTGAAGAAAAGGGTCAACGATGTTTTTTACAATGGAAATTGCTTTACTTCGAAAATAGATTGAATTTGTTCAAAAGGAAATTGATTCAATAATTTATCATTTTAGGAATAAATTTTACAAAAGTGCAAAAGTGAGTAGTTTATATAGCACCTTCGACGGAACATTTGGTACTAGACGAATGTTTTTGATACTTTTTAGTATATTTTTTTTTAAAATGCCATTTTTTGGAGCTTAATGAGTCAAATTAGGGGTTTTCGAGATCGAGAAGACTGTTTTTAAAGGTTTTCGAGATAAGGACGATCATTTTCGGAGGTTTCGATCCTCACTTCGGGTTTCAGTTACCCAAATGAGGCTCGGGTTTACTAGGTCTTTTTTTTAGGGTTTCTTCAAATGGTCGAGAGATTATTTCTGGTGATTTTATTCGATTTCTTATAGTCTCAAGTTGAGGTGGTACAATGAAAGTGACTTTACGTATGAATGTATATTTTTTCAACCTTTAGATTTCCTTGTTATATTTGGGTTTCTACATCTATAATATCGATAAATACTCGGTAAGCTTCGACTTAGCGCCTTATTATTGCTAACACCAGAATGTACGGAGGTACACTTTTTTAGAGGATTTTTTCAAGAAGTATGAGGCATCAAGGGATCACCCTGCCTATAATCTTACCATAGGAGTCCAATTAGTACAAGGTGAAAGTGGTATTTAGTTGATGCGGTAAATTTTATTCAACGGTGTTGAGATTTCTTTTGTTATATTTTCTTTTACCACTTTAAATAATTCCATTGGTATTCCTCTTTCTACGGCTTTATTGCTACACTTTTCCAAGAAATGTAAGGTATTTTTTATTGAGTATCTCTTCAATCTTAGAGATACCTCAACATCTCAGCCTAAATATCCTATTAGTCCGGTTTCAAATTATTACCAAGTGGATAAAGTTCTGTTTTGGAGGTAGGGAATGCTAATGTTCTTTACAACTTTATGATTTCTTTCTATAGTTTTCTCGACCTACAGCTGGTTATTATGCTAAATCTTGCAGAATGTAAGTTTTTTTAGGTTCTTCTTAAAAGCAAGATACTCAAACACCTGTCCTAAATTTTATCCTGTAGTGAGTTTCAAATTATTACCCTAAAATCATAAATACGGATTGTAAACTAATTCTTTTTTCCAGAAAATGTCTAGATAGTTCTTTTTTTGTTCATTATACGACTTAAAACGATATATACTATAGCTCGACTCGCTTTATTGCTACACAACATCCACATTACATGTTATAGTATATTTATAGAGTGGTTCTCAAAAAAGGATACCGTCAAACTACTGCTAATTTATCCTTTTCAGATCCAAATTCATTACCTGATCGGTGTTTTTAGTGTTTAGGGTATGATTAGCTTATATTTTTTTTCAACTTTAGAATTTCTTTGTTATAACACTTAAAACATATACTAAGCTCGACTATTCTGCTTTACTGTGCTTTACTTACTTTTTTCAAAATGTATAGATCATTTTTGTAGAGTTTCCGTCGTCACAAAAATTAGATACCTTCAAACACCTGAGTAATACTTGTGAGTCCAAATTTTTAAAATGAAACGTGATTAGTAGAACTGGCTAATTATTTATCAATTACTTTAGATTACCTTGTTTACAACTCTTTTTAAAACGATATAACTAAGCTTGACTACGCTTGCTTTTTTGTCACACCAGAATGTAAGTATTTCTAGAGGTTTTTTCCCAAGAAGTATCACCTCTAACCACTTGTCCTAAATTACGGCGAGGAGGGTCCAAATTATTACTTATAAGAGATTTAGTTTTCAATTGAATATTTATTTATTCACTTTTTAGATTTCGTTTGTTATCGATACACTATTAAAACGACTTAATATCACTAAGCTCGACTACGCTTTAAAACTATTACTATTTATCTATTTAATTTTTTTTCCAGATTACTTTGTAATGTATTTTTAGTAGTGATTCAAATGAAGATTACCTCAATACACCCTGTCCTTAGTTACTCTTAGGAGCGCGAAATTTATTTTACAATGAAAAGTTGATTTAGCTATGCAGTAAGTGTCTAATTTCTTTTTTCAACTTCTTATGATTTTCTTTTGTTAAAACTCGTTAAAATAACCGATATAAACCTAAGCTTCGACTCACGCTTTATTCAGTCACACTATTATTTTTTCCCAGAAATGTAAGTATATTTAGAGTCATCTTCAAAAGAGATACATTTCAAACTACTCAATGCCCGTAACATTACCTAGGAGTCCAAATTTATTGACACTAAAACGCGATTTAGTAGCCAGTCGAATGCTCATATGTTTAAACTTTATAGGGATTTCTTTGTTATAATTACATTTAAAACGAGTAGGGTATCGGGCGTACTAGTCTCGATTAGGCGCTTCTTATGTTTTACTACATTATATTCAGAATGGGTAAGTATTTTTAGAGTTCTTCAGAGGAGATTACCTCTAACACCTGCCTAAATTTACCGGTAGGTGGTCCCAATATTATTTCGAGATGAAACGATGTTTAGTATGAATTGCTAATTCCTTTTCCAACTTTAGATTTCCTTTGTTATAAACACTCTAAATGGATATACGCTAAGCTCTCGTACTCACTTTATTGCTAACACCAGTTAAATGTAAGCTATTTTTAGAGTTCGTTCCAAAGAATTGATACCGCTTAATTAAACACCATGCCTAAAATTACCTTAAGTTGGAAGTCCAATTGGTATTATTCATTTGATATCAGTGGATTTTAGTATGAATTGCTAATTTTTTTCTAACTTCAGATTCATCTTTGTTTAATATTGACACTTTATAAACGTATATAGCCAGCATCGACTTACGCTTTATTGCTATTCTTACGTTTTGGTTCCTTCTCTTTGTGGGTTCCAGGCAATATGTCAGTATTTTTAGAGTTCATTTCCAATTTAGATATCTTTCAAACACCGCGTGCTTTAAGTGTACCGGAGGAGGAGTTTCCAATTTATAAATTACATATGAAGAGCTGGAGGGATCTAGTATAATTAGGGAAGATGCTAATTTTAATTCAAACTTTAGATTCCTTTGTTCTAACTCATATATCGTGATATACTTAAGCCAGACTACGCTTTATTGCTACCTGAGTATTCGGCGCGAGAATGGGTAGGTTATTTTTAGGAGTCTTTCAAAGTGTGGTGCCTTTGCAGTAGTAATGGTTACCTTTATTAGTTTTCTCCCTACGTAGGGAAGGAACAAACGAAATTAGTGTTTACTTCAATATCAGTTTGCTTATTTTTTCCGAGCTTTTTGAAGAGGGTTTCCTTTTGTTATAAGTACTACCTTAAAAACGATACTCTGGGAGTTCCTTTAAGGCTCGACTGAGACGCTTTCTAATGCTAAAGCGCATGGAGAGGTAGCTTTTTTAGGAGTTCTTTTAAAGCAAGATAACCTCGGAAACCAGCGGGGCTGCCTACAACTTACCTAAGGAGTTTAAATTATTACATGAAAGTGATTTAGTTTATGCAGAATGCCTATTTTGTGTCAACTTCTAGGGCTTTGCGTTGTTATTATGGTGCTTTTGGGACACTCTATAAACGATATACGGAGAGGCTAGGCAGCTCGTGCTGAGGACGCTGGTGTAGCTTGGCTACACTCAGTAAATGTCCAAGTATTTTATTGGGTATAGTAGTGGCTTCAAAAGAAGAGTACCGGGTCACAACACTTCTGCCTATTAATGTCGGAGCCTATGTGAGGCTGCGGCAAATTATTCAATAGCGGAAACGCTGATTTTTCAGGTTATCAGGGACGGAGTCGAACTAATTTTGGATTCAGAAAGCCTGTGTAGATTTCTTTTTGTTATATAGCAGCTCTAATCATTACGCGATATAGGCGGCCTTTTATTTTCGATCTTATTCGCCTTTATTGCTACATTTTCTGGTTCGCAAAATGTAAGTATTTTAGAGTTCTTCAAAGAATTAGATGGAGGGCCTCAAACTATCTTCGCCTAAAATTACTCGGGTTAGGGTTTGTTCTGTGGAGTGGGTCCAAATTCCATGGAGCGATGAAAGTGATTTAGTATGTATTGGCGAATTTTGGTGGGTTCAACCTTTAGATTCTTTTCGTATGATACACTTAAAGATATACCGCTAATGCTCTGACTTTCCGTTTCTTGGGTATTGACGTACGGGCATTTTGCTTTGGCCAGGAGACTGGTATGGTGAGTATTTTTAGATGTTCTGGTTTCTCAAGAAAGATACCTGTGTCAAACATTGCCTTTTGAGTAAATTGTACCTTAGGAGGTGCCAAATTTTTAAATGGGAAAGTGATTTAGTTATGAACGCTAAATGTGTTTTCAAGACTTATTGCATTTCTTTGTTTATAACAGCTCTGAAAAACGATATAACTAAGTTCTTGTATCAGCGCTTTACTTGCTAGCACGTGGGGGGACGGGGGGGGCGGCAGTAGTTGTAAGTTATGTTTTAGAGGTGGTGGGTTTTTCAAGGGAGACTGAGTGGGCTGCGATACAACAGCCTTGCCTAGGAGAGGTACCTAAGAGTGCCAATTATTAACATGAAAGTGATTTAGTATGAACTGCTTGAGAGTGTTTTTGCAACTTTTAGATCTCTTTTGGTTATTTATCGGGGCACGAGACTCGTAAAACGACTAAAACCCTAGGGAGGCTTCGACTACCGCTCTAATTGCTCACACGGGGCAGATAGGGTGAGGAGTGATGAGTGAGAGGTTCCTGGCAAAGAAGAGTCACCTTCAAACACCTGGGCTGCGCGTAACATTTAGTCCGTAGGCGCGCTCCATAATTATGTAATACATGACACAGGGGATTTAGTGCATGTTAATGCTACATTTTGTGCCAAACTTTAGATTTTCACGTTATGTTAAAGCATACTATTTAGATGACGAGTGATAGACTCTCAGGAGTGTCTCGGACTACGCTTTATTGCTTTAACACCAAAGACATGTAAGCCTATTTTTCCTAGCAGTTCTTCAAAGAATATACCGTCAAACATCTGGGCCTAGGAATTACCAGTATTCAGTTTCCAAAGGACTATTGAGGCACTTGTTAAAGCTGGATTTAGGTGATAGAATGGCTTAGAGGGTTTTTTTTTCCAACTTTTAGGACTTATCTTGTGTCATATGGGTTAACACTGCATAGATTATATTCCGATAAAATCTAAAGATTCGCCCGACTAAGGCTTCTAAGTTTGTCTAACCAGGAATGTCATTATATTTATCAAAATCTGTAAAAAGATAACCATCAAGACACCGGTGCCTAGATTTACTCCATAGGATAATGTCATTTATAATTGCTCCAGATTCCTCAAATATTTTCCTGAATAACTTTTTTCAACTTTTCCAGACGGTCTTGTTCAACTTGTGGAACACCATCCACAATAATAACAGCTTCAACTCCATCTGTCTCTTTTGGTTTCTGACGTAGTAAGTCACCCTTTCATGAAGAGAACTGTAATTACTTTAGAGTTCTTGGCACTAGAAGATACTTCTCTGCGAAATCTACCTTGCTAAGAGGTGAGCGCGCTAGGTTGGATCTCAAATTGAGTACATGATAGCGTTTGGAGTCGAGTTAGTGAGTATGCTGAATTCGTTCAACTATTAGATTTCTTTGTATACTTAACTGGGTTAGAAGAGATGTGATGCCGTTAGACTCGTACTGACGCTATATACCTGTTTTGCTAACAGCCGGCGCCAAAAGTGTTAGTATTTGACATGGTGAGGAGTTCTTTCAAAAGAAGAATACGCTCAAACGTACTGCTGATTTGAGCGCGTTCATTAGAGTCCGAGAGATTATTACATGTCAAGCATTACTGCTTATTATGAATGACTAATTTGTTTTTCAATGCGTTAGATTTCTTTGTTATTTATCTTGGCGGGGGTTTACAAACTTAAAACGATATATCCCATTGAGATGGCCCGACTGTCCGCTTTATTGCTTACACCACAGAATCGTAGAGTATTTCCTTTAGGAACGGTTTGTCCTTCTTCAAAGAAGAATAACTTCAGACTACTTTGAAAAAAATTACGTAGTCAGTACAAATGTTTTTGAATGAAAGATAGATATTAAGTATGAATGCTAATTTTTTCAACTTTAGATTCTTTGTTATATCGACCGACCTTGGCAAAACGATATAGACTTACGATGCTACATTACATCCCAAGCTAAACACAGAGTTGTAAAGTATTTAGTTAGTTTTTCAACAGATCGATACCCTTGTCAAAACAACCTGGGCCTAATATTACCTATTTGGAGTCCCAGAATTATTTAATCATGCCAAAGTGATGTGTAGTATGGGAATGCCTGAATTTTTCGAATTCCTTTAGGATGTTCTTTGTTACTATTTACACTTAAACGATATAATTCCTTTACAGCTCTGACTACCACGCCTTCTATTTCTGGCTCATACATTAGTAACGGGGCCAGAATGTAAGCTCATTAATATCGCGTTCTTCAACTAGACACGATAACTTTCCAGCACCCTGCCTAATTATTGTGACCTGGAGCCCCAAACTTATTCGACAATCGAAAGTCGCATTAGTATATGGGAACTGCTAATATTTCTGCAAACTTTCAGATTTCCTTATGTTTAAAATGACAGTCCTTAAAACGATATACAAAGAAGCTTTTCGACGTACGCTTTATTGCAGTTCACCGTAGGATGTAAGTATTTTTAACCAGTTCTTTTCAAGAGAAGATATACCTCAAACTTATTCCTTGCCTAAATTTCTATAGGGAGTCCAAATTTTGATATATTTTTTAGCAATTGTGATTTTAGTATGAATGGTAATTCTTTTTGCAACTTTAGATATTTGCCGTTTGTTACATACCTTCATAACGAAGGTATAACCCTAAGGCTTCGCTATGCCTTTATGCTACAACCAGGCGAGAGTAAGTACACGCTCAATCTCATAGAGAGTTCTTTAAAGAAGATACCTCATAACACCTGCCCTAAATTACCTAGACGAAGTGGCCAAAGAAATAATAACAAAGTGATTTATTGTAATGATTGCTTATATCCTGTGTGTCACTTAAGATCTGTTCTTTGTTATACGAACACTTAAAACGATTAATATCCTAACGCTCGACTACACGCTGTTAGTGTGCTAACATTTCCAAGAATGTAGAGGTCATTAGAGTTCTTCAATTGAAGAACTACTCTCAAGCCTCATCCACTAAATTACCTAGAGAGGTCCAAATTCATTACTGAGTGCATTGACTATGATGGCTAGATTTTTTTCAGACATTCTTACGATTCTTCTTTTTGTCCTATATTGACACTTAAAAAACGATATAGCCTAAGCTCGACTACGCTTTATTGCTACACAGCGTCCAGAATGTAAACGTATTCTTAGCAGTTCTTCAAGAAGAAGGGATACACTCAGAACACGCTGCCCTAAATTGACCATACGGAGTGCCACAATATCTACATGAGGTGAGCTGGATTTCAGTACTGAATGCTTTAAATTTTTTACAGACTTTTTTATTTATTTTTCGAAAGTCATACACTTTAACGATATAGGCCGGAAGGGGCCTCGAACGTCACGTCTTTATCTGCTAACACCAGAATGTAAGCGGTAGTGGGTCAGACATTGTTAACGTATTCAAGAAAGATTTACCTCTAGGGCGGCACCTCGCCGTAAATCTAGCCTAGGAGTGCCAATTATTACATTTGAAAGTGATGAAAATAAAAATGCTTTAATTTTTTAAACTTTAGATTTCTTTGTTATAACTTCTTACAAGAGCGAGGTATGACTCTAAGCATCGACTACACGCTTTAGGGTCTTTGCTCAGTTCGCCAGAATGTCAAGTATTGTCATGAGCTCTCGGTTTTCAATAGAAGATACCTTGTCATCACCCTATTCCTTTAAATTTATACCTAGGGTCCGAGAGATTATTTTATCAAACGCACACGATGTATGGGTGAGTATGAATGCGTAATCGTTTTTTAACTTCATGATTTCTTGTTATAACAGCGTTGAGAGAGACGGATATACCTTAAGCTCGCAGAACTTACGGGCTGTAATTGCTACCCACAGAATTTAAGTAGGGTTGGTTAACGAGCTTCTTCAAAAGAACGCAGTACCTGGTCAGAGGCACCTGCCTATAATTTCACCTCAGGTCGATCCAAATTATTACATGAATATTGTGATCTTAGTTATAGAATGGGCTAATTTGTGGTGTATTCTTAGATTTCTTTGTTTTTATAGGACCCTTTTAAAAACGATATACTCTTAAGGCTCGGTACTCGGGCCCTTGCCTTTCGACGCTTATTGTTGCATAGCGAACGAAGTGTATTTGAGTA
Organism: Trachelipus rathkii; assembly: GCA_015478945.1. NCBI lineage: Eukaryota > Metazoa > Arthropoda > Malacostraca > Isopoda > Trachelipodidae > Trachelipus > Trachelipus rathkii. The sequence continues at coordinate 62,574 of JABUQX010012541.1, read as the reverse complement.
TTGGGGGTTTACAAGATGTTTTGTCAAAAAGATATAGGCTCTCAAACAACGCTGCCTAAATTACGCCTAGGATGTCCAAATTATTTTCATGAAAGTGAATTTAGTCAATGTAATGCTCAATCATTATTGTTTTCAACTTTAGACATTGTCTTTGGTCATTATCATTTCGTTCTGTTTTACACTTAAAAGGGACGAGTATCGAGTTAAGCTCGACTCGCTTGGGACGGTGCCGTATGTGCTACTTGGTTTCTCAGAGGAGTGTCAAACAGTATTGGGTTAGAGTTTCTTCAAAGACAGAATGAGAGTCCTCAAACATCCTTGCTTCTAAAATAGCCTAGGGAGTGCCGTTGGAAACTTCATTACAATTTATACTAAGTGATTTAAGGTATAAACTTGGCTATCTTTTGTGCTACTTAAGATTTCTTTGTTAAATAGGTTTTTGTTACACTTATAACACGAATATATTTCGCGTAAGCTGCTCGACTTAACCGCTTTAAGTGTACGAGAGCGAGAGATGTTAGTATTTAGCAGTCTTCCAAGAGAGAGTATATCTCAAACATCCTGCCTAAATTACCTTTAGGAGTCCAATTTATTACTTGAAAGGTGATCTTTAGAGTGAAAGTCTAATTTTGTGTGGGCGAGACTTTAGCTTTCTTTGTTATAGGTGTTCCACCCTTTAAAACGATATATCCTCAGCTCCGTACTTTCGCCTTTATTGTCTTCCACACGCAGCATGGGTGCTAAGTAATTTAGAAGTTCGTAATAAAGAGGCGGATCCGGCTACGAGACTTCTGCCTAGAGTTATACCTATGGAGTCCAAATTATTATCTACAGGTGGGTCGAAAGGTGATATAGGTATGAATGCTATCTGGGGTTGTTCTTAAACTATTAGATTTGCTTTTGTTGTACGGACTTTAATATTGATATCATCCTAAGTTCTCGACTGACGGGCAGTTAATGCTAGGACACAAGAGATGTAAGTATTTCTTACGAGTGGCTTCATAAGAAGATACCTAACATTTTACCACTCTGGCCTTTATAATTACCCTAGGAGTTCCATGGAGATGAGTACATGAAGAGTGATTCTAGTATTTTGATTCTAATTTTTTTTCTTTAAACTTCTTTAAACTTTCTCATCCACCAGAACCTTTTTTAAAATTCAGATTTTAGTCATCCACCAAGCGTCAATCGTACGCTTTAATGCTACATGGGGGCTTGTGCTTTTAGGGCCGAGGAAGGTGAAGTATTTTGACCGGCATTCTGGCAAAGATAGATCAACTCGTTTCAAGGCACGGCCGTGCGGCGTAACGATTACTTAGGAGTCAAACATTGATTACATCAGCAGGTTGATGTTCATGATATGAAATGCTTAATTTTTTTGCGAAGCTTTAGATGTTCTTTGTTTTAAACACCTTCAGAACGATATAGCTAAGCTCGACTCACGCTTTATTGCATACATGGCGGCTATCAGAGTTTAATGTAAAGTATTTTATTATGATTTAATTGGCAACGAGAAGAAGGTTTGCCGTGCAGATACCCTGCCTAATTTGGTATCCGGTAGGAGTCCTAGGATACTTAGGGTTACATGAAGTGACTTTTCAGAATGGGAATGCTATATCGGCTGTTTTTCGAAACTTTGATTTGGTGACTTGTTTATTACCCTTTTTGGGGACATTCGGTGAGCTACTTTACTAACCGATATTTACCTTAAGGCGGCGTACTAACGCCGTGTATTGCTTACACTGGGTTCCGAGGCGAATGTACTAGCTATTTAGAAGTTCTTCAAGAAAGATACCTCATATACACCTGCCTAAATAACTGAGCTGATGAGGTCCAAGTATTATTACAGTGAACAATGATCATTAGTATGAATGCTAAATTTTTTTCAACTTTAGATTTCTTCTGTTCCATAACACCTTAAAACGTATACCCTGCTCAGCTACGCTTCTATTGGCTACACGGGTTTCCAGAATGTAAGTCTGTTAGAGGTTCGTTCACACGACGAAAGATCAACTCTCGAAGGACACCTCCCTAAATACCCACTTATTGGAGATCAGCAAGAATTTACATGAACGAGTTGATGTTTAGTATGTCCAACTGTTCTCCCAATTTTGTGCCTAACTTTGGAAGATTTGCGTTTAGTTCAGTATTTACACTTAAACGTCACCTACGTAGGCCGCGTAAGCCTCCCGGACTGGAACGCAATTTGATTGTTGCTACACCAGAATGTAAGTATCTATTAAGCAGTTTCTTTTCTTCAAAGAAGATGAAGTCCTCAAACACTTTGCGCATAGGAATTTTACCTAGGAGTGGCCACATCAGTTTACGACTGAGGAAGTGTGGGGAGGTTCCATATGTATGAATGCCCAAGGGTTTGGGGTTTCTTTAGTCTATTCTTTCAAGCGTGATTTAGGATTTCTGCATGGTGTTATCCATGAACTTTACTAGAATTTGGGAAGCGATAATTAGGTTTCCTAGGGAGCTACTTTGACTGGAAGCGCTTTATTTGCTATACTCCGCAGACAGTGGTAAGCGTGTTATTTTGCTCTGGCGCCACGTCCAGAAGCTTCTAGTCAAGGGGTTGTGAGGAAGATACCCGTTGTCAGTCGTTGACCGGATGGCTGCTTTGTTGTTTGTTTGGGGCGCGGCTGGCGTGGGCCTACCCGCATTCTTTTGTTTGCTTCCTTGCTGTTGTTGCCTTTGTTCCGTTTATTTGTCGAGACCGATGTTGGCTTTCGTACCGGGAGTGTTATCTTTCTTCGTGTTTGGGCGTGCGTGTTTCCTCGTTCGCGTGAGATTCTATTCACATCCCTGCCTCAGATTGACCAGTTTGGCCGGCTATTTATGCTATGTCTGGCGTTTTATACGTATGGCTTAGTCGTCTGGCGGTGGCATCTTATTCTAAATTTGCGCGCTATTAGTTCTCTTTCTTTGTGGTTATCATTTATGTTTTTTGTGTTGAGGGTGTGCTGGCGTGGCCCTTCCGCCATGGGGTCCGGCGCTGGCGTGGTTGCGAGCGGAGCGCTACTCTAACCATGTGGTCGACGGATACGTCAGTCGGTTAGGTTGTGCGTATGTATCGTCTCTTACTGTGGTAACTTGTGTATTGCCGCTGTGTTTAGTGGAGCGTGTTATTATCGCTCTGTCCTTCGCTGGGTGGGTTTTTGGGGGGGTGGGTGGTGTGTTTTTGTGTGTTGGCGTTTGCGTTTGGCTCTTGGCCGATCTGTTGGTTTCGGGGTGCGCTTCAGATGTGCCAGGCGTGGGTGGTTTCTCTCGCCTTGGTAGCCTGACATGGCGCTCTGGGTTTTCTTCGTGCTCATTGTCCCTTTTGCGGTCGCGTGCTGCCGGTGTGTTGCGTTGCGGTTTCCTCTTTGGCCGAGCGAGGGCTTGCCGGTGGTCTTTGGTTTATAATTTGGGGTTTGATTCTATTATCGCCTACGCGGGGTGGTTTTTGGGGTGTGCTGGTGCGGTTTGGGCTAGGTATGCTTGGTTCCGCGGATGGTTATCTGCGCTTTAGGTTTGGAGTGGTGGGTGTTTTTGTTGTGGGTGGTTTGGCGTCTTGTTTGCTGCTTCTTGCTTGTACTCTGGGGCTTTTGGTGTTTTTTCTTGCCTTCGGGGGGTACGTTGCTTTGCTTTTGTTTTTTTTGGTGTTCTTTGCTTGTGTTTTTTCTTTGTGTTGTCGGTCGTTTTCGTTGAGTCGGTGGGCCGTTGCGTGTGTTTTGTGGGTTGGCTCCTGTGGGTTGGTTGTGTGGTCTTGCGCTTCGCTTTGTTGGTCTTTTTTCTTGTGTTGTTTGTCGTATCGGTGGGTTGGTTGTGGCATTTGGCGGGGCTCGGGCTGTTTGGTTATTTGGGGTGGTGTCTGGTGCGGCGGGCACGGTTGCGTTTGCTTGGTCGCTACGATTTAGGGCGGTTCTACCTGTAATGGGTGTGTGGTTCCAGCGAAGGCCGAGGGTGCTTGGTTGTAGCTGTTGGCTTTTGTTTGTGGGTTTGTCTTTTGTTGGGTTTCTGTTGTTTGTGTTTCTTTTGCTTTCCGTGCGTTGGTTTTGGGAGTCGCCTTGTGGCGGTTGAGTTGGTGTCGTGTTTTTCGGTGTTTTTTTCGCGGGCTTCTGCGTTGTTTTTGGGATGTGTTTGGCTGTGGCGATTTTGGGTCCCGTGGCTGTCGTCGTATGTGTTGTGCTATTTCACGAGGATTGAGTGGGGTACTCGGGTTCCGTGGGGATTGCGTTCCCCGGCGGTCGGGCGGGATTATGTGTTTTTGTTGGGCTTCGTTGCTGTGTTGCGGTTTCTTTTATGGTTCAGTTGTTTTTCTGTTCTGTCTGATTTGTGCCTTGAGTCTGTCCTTTTTTCGGTGCGGGATTTTTTGTAGGGTGCGGTTCGCTGGGGTGGACTGTTGGTTCCCCGGGTCAGTAGGTTGGGGGCCTTCTTTGTGCTGGGGGGTTTCTGTTTTTGTTCGCTGCCTTGGTTTTTGCTTCAGTGGACGGTGGTGGGTCGTGCTTCTGGTGTGTGTCGCTGGATTTGGGGCGCGTTGGTGTTCCTCGGGGCTTGCCTGTTTCGGGTTGTTGTTTGGGGCCTCGGGTGCGGTCAGGCGCCGCCTGTCCCACTACGGCTTTGTGCGTGGGCTGCGCCCCTGTGTTTGCGGGGGGGACTGGGTCGCTGGGCCCTACCCCCCCGCCCCACCCGGCCCCTTGTGACTGTTGTTGTTGAGGAGTTGCTTGGTTTTTTCAGTTTTTTTTTTTTTTTTTTCTTTCGCCCGTCGTTTTCTTCCTGCCCTTTGCGCGCTCTTGCGTTTTCTGCCCCCTTCGGTCTACGGCTGGATTCGGGCGTCCCTTTTCACAGGAGGTCCTCCCCTCGACGGTCCGGTCGGCATTCGGCCCCGCGCTCCACCAGATTGGGTCGGGCGGTCTGTTGCGGTGGCCCGGGCATATCCGCCACGCCCGGTGTCGATGACCCCCGATGCCTCCCCCGGCGGTGCGCTCCACCCCACCCGGTACGGCGCTCGGAGATGATGCGCGGCGTCGCGGCTCGAGTTCGGGCCCTCGCAACTTCGCCAGCATGGTAGACCGTTCCGCCAGAGCACCGCCGCTTTTTCGCCTGTCGCGTTCTTCCTCCCCGGGGCCGCCGTTGTGCGGTGGCCTCCGCCCCTGCCCCCTGTTACGCGCGCGCCCCTCACTCCCCTCCGTTACTCTCCGTTCTCACCTATCGCCTTTCCTCTCCGGTTGCTCGTGATTCGCCTCTCGTCGCTCCCCTTCCCTTTCCTTTTTGGGTCCGACCTCCTTGTGTGTTGCTGTCCCCCCCGTGTGGGATTCCTGTTCTGTTCCCTTGCGCCCTTCCTTTCGTCGTGCTCTGCCTCCTCTGTTTTTGCCTGTGTTTTCTGTTTCACCTCTGGGTCACTCCCGGGGGGTGCTCCGGTTCTTCGCCTTCCCCTTCCCTTTCCGCTCTCTGGGCCGCCCACCTCTCGCCTGGCATGCCCTTTCCTGCCTCCCCTGCTTTGCTCTTTCGCCCCAGCCCGACGCTTCCACGTCGCCTGCGGCGTCCATGCTCCTCCTCCTTCCCCTCCCTCTCCCTCCATCTTCTTCTGTCTTCTCCTTCTTCTCGTTTCTCCTTTGCCTTTCACACATCCATCCACTCCCTCACTTTTGTTTTTCGTCTGGCCCCTCCATCGTGTTCTCCTCCCCCCTGCGGCTTGCCCCTCCCCCCGTCTCACTGGGCCCTCACACTCACCACACACCCCACCACTCCTCTCCGGCCTCTCTCCTGCTCTTCGACCCTTCGCTGTGGCCGGGACCGCCCTCCTCGGCCCCGTCCTCGGTTGAAGTCTCTCTTGCTGTGCCTCTCGCGTGGGCCTGTCGGCTGCTTTACTAGCTCTGCCCCCCGCTCCCCGGGCTCTCGTTACCCTCATGCTGCGCGTCCCGGCGGTGCACCCTCGGCTCCGCCCCACGCCCACCCGTACTTTGGCCTCTTTTGCACGGGTCCGCTACAGTTCTCTCCTTCCAACCGGGCGGCTATTCTCTTTATCCTCTCTCTTCCTATTTCCCCCCGCCCCCACCCCCCCCCACCCCTTGTTTCTTCGTCTTTCTCTCTCTCTCCTCTCCTCTTCTCTTCTCCTCTTTTCCTTTCTCTTTCTTCTCTCTTCCTGTTCGCCTTTATCCTTCCTCTATCTACTTCTCTTCTCTTCTCTCAATTATATCTCTCTTCCTATTTTCTCCTTTCTTTCTTTTCCTCTCTTTCACTCTCTCTCATTCTCTTTCCCCTTTCTTCCTCTTTCCTGTCAGTTGGACCAGCCTCTTCTTCCTTCTGGCCCCGCCTCTTGTCCTCGCGTTCCGCCCCCATTTCTCGGCGCCCTGTTCGTTGCTGCGTCCTTGCGTTCTCCGGACAGGTTTCCCCTTTCTTCTCTTCTGGCCTCCCGTCGTCTCCCCCCGCTCTCTCCCCGGCTGTGCTCTCCGCGCCTCACCTTTCCCCGCTGGTCCCAGCCCGCCACCGGCACAGCCCGGGTTGCCTCCTTGTCCCACCCCTCCGGCCCATCTTCCCTGTCCTTTCCGCGCCGCACCCGTCCTCTTCTTTGCCCCCATCCACCTGTGCTCTGCCCTCCGTTGTAGGTTCCTCACCTCTCGGGCCCCGCATGTCATCAGCTCTTGCCGCCGGTGTCCGGTCTCCCCGTCTACCGTTCTGCGTCCGGTGTTTCTCTTCTCTCTCTTTCCTCTCCTTCTCTTCTCTCTCTCTCTTACTCTACTTCGTCTCTCTCTTCTATCTCTCTAATTCGTATCCTCTCTCTTTCTTCTCTCTCATTCTCTCTCCTTCCTTCTTCTATCTCTCTCTCTCTCCGTTTCTTCTCTTCTCTTTCTTCACTTAACATATAATCTTTTATTCTTCTACTCTCCTCTCTCATTCTCTACTTCTCTTCTCTATCATCTCTCTCTCCCTTTCTTTCCTCCTGCTTTTGGTCTCTTGCGTCAGTCCGTTCCTTGCCTCTGTCTGCCGGCTCCTCGTTTTGTGGTTGTTGCTCTCCCGTACTCGGACAGGTCCCCTGCGCCTTCCCTATCTGCACCGCCCCCTGCCACCGGACCACTCTGTCCTCCCTCGTTGCCCCGCCGTCCGTTGCGCCCTTCGTTGCGTCGTCCCTTCGGCCGCCTCGTTCTCCTTTTCCTGTTCTTATTTGCTCGCCGTTTGGTGCGTTTCACTCTCCTTGCCCCCGCCTTCCGCCCTCTTTAATCCCTGTCCGACTGTTTCTGCGCCCGCTCTGCTCTCATTGCCTTCTCTCTGCCCTGCACGTCCGGTGTTTCGCAATCCGCCTCCCGCACACGGCCGTGCCCTTTTCGCCTCCTGCGCCTTCTGCCCCCTCGTCCATTCGCCCTTTTTTTCTGTTCACTTTGGTCTTTCCTGTCCGACCCATTCTGACTGTCGCCGCGACTCCTGTTCGGGTTTCTTCCTCCTCGCCGCTTCTTTCCCCCCTCCCCTCTTTCGTTTTATGCGCCGGCCACTCCGTCCCGACTCGGGGCCCACTCGCTCCTCCATTGCCTCTTCTCGGGCATTTCCTCCCCACCCCCTTTTTCCACTTCGCTTCTGGCGCGGCCAGCTCTCCCTCTTCTTCCCTCCGCTGCGGCCCTCCTCCTCCGTAACGGTTCTTCGGTCCGACTTCCTCTTCCCTGCAGCGGTGGCGTTTTCTCCTTTTCGCCGGTCTTTCCCTTCGGACGTCTGCTCCTCCCCGTGTTGACCCGTTGAGCTTTGTTTGTTGCCCCCTTGCTCGGCCCAGTTTCCCCAAGCTTTTGCCGACCCTTCCCTGACTACGCCTTGCCCTCCATTTTCATTCGCTGCACTTCCGGTCGTTAACTTTGCCCTTCCCGGCTTCTCCCGCTTCTATCTCTCTCTCTTCTTCTCTCTCTCCTTCTCACTCTCTCTCTTATCCGTTCTGTTTTATCTCTTTTCTTTTCATCTCTCTCGTCTCTTCTCCCTCTCTCTCTCTTATCTCTTTCTACGCGTCGCGTTTACCCGCTTCCCTGTCCTCCTTATGCCCGTTGCTCTTCTTTCCGCCCCGCACTCTTTCCAACTTGACTTTCCCTTTCCTTCACATATTTTCTTTTGCGCAGAGCGCGCGCCGGCGGATGCGACGCAGGCGCGAAGCGCGCGCGCGCAGGCGAACGCGCGCGAAGCGACGCGCGACGAGCGCGGCGCGAACGCGCTTCGCCTACCCTTGCTCCCTTCTGTCTCTTTCCTCTTTTGCTGAATCCTGTCTGCTTACTACCACGCCACGCACCCCCCCCCCCCCCCCCCCCCCACCCCCCCCCCCCCCCCTCCCCACCCCCCCCCCCCCCCCGGTCCTTTTGGACCCCTCCTCTCCATTCCCCTTCCCCTCTTCTTTGCCCATCTCCTTGCGCGCTCCCTCATCATTCTGACCGCGTCTCTCCGTCTTGCCTTTCGTCTCTGGCCTCGGCTCTTTCTGCCTACCTTTCCTTATGTTTCCCCTCCCCCCGCATGCCAAGTTTCCGTACACGTTTTTGCCCCCCTTTCCTCCCCTCGCTCCTGCTCCCTGACTTCCAAACTCTACCCCGTAGTCTTTGACGGCCGTCCATCCCTCAATCCATTCGCTTCCTCCGGTACCTGTCAGCCTCCATCCCTGCCACTCCTTTGGCCAACTGCCCGCTCTTTCCCGCCGGTCTCGTTTTTCTCATCGGTACCTTTTTTTTTTTTCTTGTCGTTCCTCTCGTTTGGCCCGTTTTGTTTTCTTTTTCTGTTTCTTGGCATTGGCGCCTTCCGACCCTTCTAGGCCTGCTTCTCTTCCCACTACCTCACTCTCCCACCCCGTCTCCCGCGCCGGCACCGCGCTGCTCGCCACGTTTCCCCACTGCGCCCTCATCACTACTAATCTATCTATCTCTCTTCTCCTCTCATCGCTCTACTCTTACTCTTCTTAGCCTCCTTCTCTCTATTCTTCATCCTCTCTCTGCCTCTTTTCTCTTCTTCATCATTTCTCATATTCTCTCTTATATCTATTTTCTCCTTCTTCTCGTCTTCTCTTCTCTCTTTCTATCCTTTCTTTCTCAGCTTTTATCTATCGTCTATCTCCTCTCTTACTCTGTCTTCTCATCTTATCTCTTTCCTTTCTCTTCATACCCTCTCTCTTCTCTCTCTTACTACTCTCTCTTCTCTCTCTCTCTCTCTCTCTTACTCTCTCTCTCTTCTTCATCTCTCTCTATTCTCTCTCTCATCTATCTCCTCTCATCTCACTTCTGCCTTCTCTGTGTTCGCGTTGTTCGTTCCACCCTTCTTCCTCTCTTGTGTTCCCGGTGCTGGCTGGGCCCTCCCCTCCCCCCCTCTTTCCCCCTCTTTTACTGCCCTCCCTTTCCGCTGGTTCTCTCCTTTGCCCTCAATCGTGGCCTTCTAAACCTCTCGGAAGGTTGCTGTTGAGCCTCTCCTTTGTGCCGCTTTCCTCGCTGAGGTCGTTTCTTTTCCTCCTCTCTTGCCGCTCTTGCTCACTGCTCTCTCCTGCCCCTTCGTTGCAAAGGCACGGCCGTCTTCCTTGCCATTTTACTCCAAGCGTGGGGTCAGCCTTTTTCTTCCTTTCACCCACTGCTGGCCTCTTGTCTCGTGTTTTCTGGTGTGCGTTTTCCCACTCTTGCCTCCTCCGTCTTTTGCTCCGCTTCCCACACCCCCACTGCTCCGCTATCCCCTCTCCCCCTCCTGCTTTCCCTCCCCTCTTCCCTCCTTCTTCCCCCCCCCTCATCCTCACTATCTTTCCCTTCGCTCCCCTCCTCTCCTCCCCCTCTTCGTATCCTTCTGCTCGTCTCGTGTTTCCACCGTTCTCTTCCCAACTCTCTCTCTCCTCTCCCGACCTCTCGCCCTTCCTACCTTCATTCTCCGTCCCCCCCCGCCCTGTTTCTGCTCCTTTTTTTTGTTCCCTCTCCCCCCCTTTCGGCCCCACCCCTTATTTCCGCTCCTCCTCACATCCTCGGCCCTCTTCGCTTCTCCCAGCCCTCGCCTCTTTTTCCCCTTCCCCCTGCACCCGTCCCCCCCCCTGCCTTTTTGACTTACATTCCCCCATAGCTTCTCATCCTACCCCTCACAGTCCACCTAATGCTCTGCCCCGTCTCCTTCCGGATCAGCCCCTTCTTCCGCCTTGTCCTCTCCCCCCGCACCTCCCCCTTTCCCCCCTCATCTTTTCTCGCTTCGCTTTCCTCTTTTGTTCCGTCAGCGGTCCTCCCTTTGCCTTTTTCCCTGCCGCTCCTCCCCTTTCTTCCTCTTCTCCTCCCTTTTTCCTCTGTTCGCTGTACCCTCCGCTTCCTCCCTTGCCGCAGGCACTGCTTCGCCTTCCCCCAAGCTACAGTACGTCGTGCGTCGCCCCCCCCTTCCCTGTCCCTTTCGTTCTCTTTTCACGCCGCGCCGCCTCCGCTATGGCTCTTTCTCCTCCCCCTCGGGCTACAGGGGGATGTTTCCGCTTTTGTTACGCAACGCGGTGTGGCCTCTACTTGTCTGCTCGTGGCCCGTGGTGTCTGTCCCTGTCGGTCTGGAGGCTGCGTGTGGCTATGAACGCGCCCCGGCGTCGACCCCTAGGCAACTGCAATGTCTGGGAGCACCCCCCCCCTTATCCGGCCACCGACCGTCGGCGGTCCTTTCCTCGCTGCGTGCTTTTCCTCTCTCCCTCGTCTCTCTCTCTCCTCTCCTCTCCCCTTTTTCTTTTTTCTCTATCTTCCTTCTTCTATCTTCTACTCGATTTCTATTTCTCGTTCCTATCCTCTGCTTTAATCCTTCTACATACCCCTCAATTTAATTGCTACCCTCACCGTCTTACGAATGCCACTGCGCTCTTTCATTCGTTATCCTCCATCCTGTATGTCTTTCGCCTGCTTTGGCCCACTCCTTTTGACCACGTGCCCCCTTTGGGGCTGGCCAGCTTCTCCCTCTGACTGCGCGAACGCGATTGTTCCCCCACCTGCTTCAGCCTATCACCCTCGCCTGTTGCCCAATTCGTGGGCAGCAGCGCTGCCGCCCCTGGCCGTTTTTGCTGCGCACGCACCTCCTCCGTGGACCAGCGTCGTCGCTTCTCAAGTGTTGGGCTGTTTTCGCCCCCTGTTCACCGCTCAATCTCCGGCGCTCCCCGCGACTTCTTCCCCTTCCCTTTCCTTCAAGGCTCTTAATGTACTCGTCCCGGTGTGTCTCGGTGCTCATTTTCTATTCCTCTTATTCTCTCTCATTCTATCTTCTCCCTATCACATCTCTCCTTCCTCTTATGTAATCATCACTTATATAATATATCGTATTCTCTTCTATATCTCTTTCTCTAGTTTGACAGAACGTTTTGACCGCAATGCCTGCACCATTTCCTAGCAGCGTTGGACTGGAAATAATCTTGATGACGCTTTTTAGCGAAGGAACCCCTTTTAAATTCTTATATATTCATATATATATAATATATATCTATATATATAATATATTATATATTATTATATTATATATTATTATAATATTATATATATTATATTTATCTATATATATAATATTAATTTGCTTGAACGCAAGTAGTGCTGGCCCTTTCAAGAGAGTGGGCTAAAAGAGAGGAAGATTAAATACAGTTGGAAAACAGAAGAAGGCAAGGAGTCACTAGACGAAGTAGCTGAAAGAAAGAGCACCACACGAACATGAGTCGGGGTTTCATACTGCCGCATAATCATGCGAGAGCAAGGCATCCTTTGTGATACGAGGGTGAATGACCATACTGTCTAAGTATATATATATACTATATAATATATAGTAATATATATATTTTATATATTATATATTATATATATATATATAAATAGATAAATATTATATATATATACTTATATTATATAGACTAGACCGATGTAAAAATAGATGATGATAGACTGGATAGATAGATAGGTAGATAGATGATAGATAGGATTAGAATAGTAGTGATAGATTAGATCGATGCTATAGTGATAGATATTAGATTATCATGATGGATTTTACAGAATCAAAGTATGATGTTATCAGAAGTCAAATGATAAATAGACGTATTAGTGATGGAGTGATTTAGAGAGACAGTGGTATTATCATGAGTGTCGTGTCGGTGTGTGAGCGTTGTTGTGTGTGTGTGTGTGTTGTGAGATGGTGTGTGTTGTGTGGTGTGTTGTGTTGTGTTGTGTTTGCTGTTCGGTTCTCTGCTAAATGCCAGTAGAATATTTTATGAGTTATTATGGGAGAGTTGGCACATAAATTGTGACCTGAAAATCCTATGCAATATAATGAATAGGTTATGATGCTCTTCTTTGCGCACTTTAAATCGATTTAGAACTCCCTTCTTACATGCAGTATTCCTATAAATAACCCGCAACTGATTATATAATATTAGATATAAATATATATAATATAAATATTAATAATATATATTTTATGTTATTAATAGTATATAATTTTATTAAATAGTATATATATATATCTTAATGATATATATATATATTATATAGTATGTTTGTGATCAAATGCTAGCAAAAGAATTTAGATTCGACAGCTACAAGTAATTTAATCATAGTAATTTTGACCAATATATCCTTCAAGGTGATCAATTACAAAATAAATTATTGTTCAGAATTGATGTAACTTTTACAAAGTCATTTCCAAGATCGACACGCATCTAGACTAGAATAGATTATTATTATTATTTCAATTATGATTGAAGTATTCTGAGTTTGCATTGATGATGGGTTGGAAAATGTTTCTCATACAAACTTTATATTGAAAAAAAAAATGTTTTAATTTTTAAATAACTGTACAAAAATCTATTGTGTGTGTTATTTTAAATTAGGAGGAACGATAGAATTCACAGAAGAAGATACCACAGGCATTGATTGCAACCGATAACCGAAATTCACTTACCACCAAGAAGTATGCAATACCACGAATCAATATAGATGGAATGGAACGCAATCATCTAGCATCCAGACAACAAACGCAAAATGACTGAAACGTGCTTATAAAATGTATGTACCTATGTACAAAATCTATTGTGTGGTTATTCTTAAACAATATTTGTTTAAAAAAAAAATAATGTAAGACTTCTTGAACACTCTCATATACTTAGAATTTCAAGAAAAAATAAGTACCATAGAATAAATGTTTTGAGATATGGGTAGTTATATCAATTAACTTAGTTATTTAATAAAACTTCAAACTATACTAAAATCTTGCCAACGTTAAATATGCGCAAAAATTGTGCATTGCTTACTATTTTATTAGACCAGAGTGAGAATGTATTACTCCACTGATTTATTCCATTAATGGGATTGTTTCGTTGCATAATTAATAGAAGCTCTCTATTTAAATAAATTGTATTAATTTAATTAAATTGTTATTTATAGGTATTTGCAAATTCATGTTTCGATTTATTGATGATGTTTTATTTACCTGTGACTGTTTGAAATAATGAAGATATTTCTGTATATCTATCTATCTATCTATCTATCTATCTATCTATCTATCTATCTATCTATCTATCTATCTATTTATCTATCTATCTATCTATCTATCTATCTATCTATCTATCTATCTATCTATCTATCTATCTATTTCTTTAACCTATTATTATTATTATTATTATTATTATTATTATTATTATTATTATTATTATTATTATTATTATTATTATTATTATTATTATTATTATTATTATTATTATTATTATTATTATTATTATTATTATTATTATTATTATTTCTGAATTGTCAGAAATTCGTTGAAACTTACTTAAATTTATTGGAAATAAATTTGGAATCTAAAGACACAACTAGCTTAAAACTTCTACGACATATTACAATAAAAGTTTAAAATTGTTAAAGTATTATATGTTTAAAGTTCTATGGTTTATCACAAAATAAGCTAAATAGTCATAAGATATTGAGAAATGTTTTCTTAAGCACATTCAAAAGTTTTTTTTTTTTTAATTTTTCAAGCTTCCAGATGAAACGAGCCACCTAAGAGGATATAAACGGCCTTCGAATAGTCCTATACTAGAAAGTTCGTATTTCAAAGCAGATGAAGATGCAAATTATCCTGATACCGTTGACTGGATAGATGAAGGATACGTTACTCCTGTTAAAGACCAAGGAAATTGTGGATCTTGCTGGGCATTTTCATCAGTTAGTATTTATATTTCTAGAGGCAATTTAATATGATAGTTTTTAAGACAACTGATATACAAATAATCCGAGATTGCGAGATATTAAACTACCTATATGGTTATAATTAAATTATATATAATTATATATAATTAATATTATTAATTAAAACTTAAAAATTGGTTAACAAAGATTTTGTCACCCGGTAATTCAGTAGTGTTCTAAAGATTTTGTCACCAGGTAGCTCAGTAGTGTTCTAAATTTTTTCCTGTCTCATTTCAAAAATAGAGATTTTCTTTCACCGAATCATTTATGCAATATGGCATATAGCATATTTATAGAACGGTTATAGGTCCGTGGACATTAATTTATCAAAAATTTTATTTTACTTTTATTTATTGTAGTTTTGAATCAGTCTATTTTTGGAAAGGCATAAAACTGATGCTCAGATTCCCTTTGTAAGTAATGATGGGTGTGTCTCTTTCTAGAGTTGCTATTTATGTAGTTCCACATACATTTTAGGATTGACTGAAAACCGCAAATTTCCGAATCGCATCGCACCGCAATAGTAGGTCGTGCATCAACACATCACCATTTACTTTTTCGCACAATTCAGCATCTCATCATGCGCACCGAACACCTTATCAAAATGAAGGACACAAATGTAATGTCTGTAGTTATTTGAAAATTTTTGATACTTCATTTTATCTTCACGAAGTACTGCGGTTTTCTTTGTGAGTTAATATATTATTATGTATGTGTATGTATATATGTACATTGTCTCTAATGTATATATGTATGTATGTTATATGTATGTATGTTATGTTATATGTATGCTATTGTATATGTTTCTAGGTCAAGATGTGTAATGTATTTGTTTACTTACTGTTTGAATAGCAATTAGTCTTTCATGGACGTGATAAGCACATTATAGGTAAAGCAGGGTAGATTGCATATTCTTGAATCTATGTATAAAGCCATTCCTGAAGCGAGAACTGAAGTAAAACCTCATGCTCCAAGAGTAGTGAATGTTTTCGTAAAATCGCATGTGTATGTTATTGATATATATGTTATAATTCTCCTATATATCTATATATACAATCTTATCGACTCGACTTGTTACATGGCCTCCCCATTATCCAGCCCACTCTTCTCTAATATATATCTTTAGGCCAGTTTATTAGTACTATGCGTTATTCTCCTCTATCATTCTCATTTCAATTACTATCCATCCATTTCTACCAGATCGAGCTTAACCTATCTCCCATACTCTACCCCGTCTGGCTGTCATTTGACTCCATCTTAATTGCATTCGCTTAACTGCACCCAGAGTGCATGACTTATTTTCCTATTTTCCCACTTTATATTTCATAATCATATTACTCTATCTCTCTATCTTATACTATCTATTACATATAATATATATATATATCTCTCTATATTATCTACTTATATATATTATCTCTTTTTTTTTTCTCATTACTCTTAAACATCATTTTCATCTCTATATATATTTATTATTATTAATATTTTTCTATATCTAATCTATTATATATATATTATCTTATTCTTTTATTATATTCATTTACTTTTTACTCTTATTTCTTCATTATTATATATACATATCTCTCTTATTATGTTATATATATATTATGTCCTCCTATCCCGCATGCTTATACGTCCCAGGATAATAGTCATATATTTGACTAGATTTGTGGATATCTTTTGTACTTTTCGAACGGTAAGTATATTTATACCCCTGTCATTTTTTTCACTCAGCTTATCCAGCACATTTTCGTTTCTTTATCCGCACCGTTTCTCCACACGGTGCCTTGGTATTGTTCCGCCTCTAACTTCCGTTCACTCTGATTTTCCCTGAGCATTATTATAACCAGTTTTATTATTTATCGTATTACAGCTTTTTCTGCATTATGGCGTTCATATGATATTTATATCACGTGTGAGATATTTTTCACCCTTCATTGATTTCATACCTTTTGGTCTACTCTTCTATTATTGGTGTATACGGCATGTTGTGACTTCCCATGTTCTCTCGTGTAACACCTCTTTGACTTGTCTGGGAAGGGGTTAGTTGCTCTTTAGTCTGTCTGGCTTCTGTGTGGGCGCTTAACACTAGTGCAGGCGACTTTGCTTTGTACCTGTATAGGTACCATGAGTTTGTATGTTGGTCTGAGGCTCCTGGAGCTTTTTACATACTACTGTTATCTCCACTGCATTCAGGAATTATCCATGCGCCGGCTTTTCACCCCTGAGGGGATTGTTCGTGAGGGATGGTTATTTATGTTTGGTCTCACATGGGTTTAAGGAAGAAATTACCTGCAATTTCGTTTTCTCATGAGCCACTTTCAATCTACCACTGCTTACGAGCCATGTTCGGACTTGAGGTGTGGCAGTTCTGGGGGGCGATTTTTACACGTTTGAATCCGGATTTTTCTGCTTGTTTCATACGCGGCGGTTGTAATGGTTTATGGTATATAGAGTTTGTGAACCATGAGCCTAGGTTCATATTAGTATTTTGTTAGAGTATAAGGGCGTATCTTCTTTACGAGCTCTGGTTCAGGCCGCAGTGTGACTCATTTTATGAGTTTGGTTGTTTGATTGAGGGACATGACACCCTATATGTTGTACCTATTAGTAGGTTGGCTATAATAGTATTAGCGTATTTATCTTGAATTATCAGTTCTTTGGCACATACACATGAAAGCAGATCATTGCATTGACATGCAGCAGTGTCAACCGGCTAGGTTGGCCCCTGTTTATTTCAGTCGCTTTAATGTTTGTGGATAGTTGGTGCTAATGTCTTATTTAACATGTTGGTGTTCCCGGTGTTTAGAGCGGAGCTTCACGCTTGTGTGGGTTCATGCTGGCGGGACCTAGATGAGCATGATGCGCTACTCTCCCATTGAGCTCCGTGTAAATGAACACCTAATCATACTTGTGAGTAAAAATGATCTTGAGGCCCCTCGATTATTTATTTACCGCGTTGTTCAGAATTGATATGTTGCTTAGGACCGGGAGACAGGAGTAAGGGCATAGGATATACCCTGGACGCACTTCAGCCCACACGAGTTAGTTTGAGTTGTTGCTGACGCATGTGATTAATTAAGTTGAGCACTTAGTTTACTGTTATCTGTCGTAGGTCTTGGTACATTTGTTTTGCAAGTGATCATCGGAGATTCATATCTGAGAGTTCAGAGTACTGTGTATTACGACATTGTTTATTCCCTGCCTTCACCAGTGATGAGTGCACGAGTTAAACTAAGCATCGTAGGTCCCGCTGTGCATAGCGTTGCAGGTTGTAAAACGTTCACTAGCTATGCACTAGTATACTCTATACACGCGACGTGGGATAGTTTAGTGGTAATATTGATGTTTTTGGTTTTCTTGTCATGTACTGCTTTTCGCACTTGAGTTATTACACCTCTATCCTGTGTATCCGTAACGGCGCATTAATGTATATGTATGTATCCTACGTAGCGGCAGCCACGTTTTTAGCTGTCGTAATATCTTCTCTTTTTATATCTTTTTCATACTTGTATTTTTATTGATGTGTCACTTTATCTAAATCAGCTGACCCGATGTTAGCCTCAGTGTTAGCTATCTGCGGCGAGAGCTCGGAGCAAGAGGGTCACCTTAAGGACAGAGTGTGGTTCTCAGAGGGTCGCTATTACTGGTCTCGCGGGGTGGCCAATACAATGTGAGCTTCACTCCATTCACGTCGCTCCTTGGCTGTGGAGGTCCTGCCGCCTTCCTGTCTTCACACGGGTCCACGTTTATAGAGCGAGTTATCATGCAGCACTTCCTCCTGTGAGAGTGGGTCTTCTCCGTCCGATCGAGTCAGACACTGTCGGTGTTTTTTAATTCTCTCTCTAGTTATAAAAAAAAAAGAATATAATCTAATATGGAAAAACAACATTATTTATACCCGGAGCTTTTTATTTACGTGAGGAGTGCCTATCTTGATTTTTACTCCGACTGTCACATACCCTTATCTTTATACGATCCTTGATTTTTAGTTGCGTATTAATACCTATTATATTTAGTATTTGTCCGCTCGTAGTCATATTCTCTTATTGTTGTTTTTTGTATTATACACGTGAACGTGATATTCGTCGAAGCTGTTTCATTACTGGCTGGGTGTCTTATTATTTTAGATTTTTCCTTTTCAGGCTTCGTAAGACACTCTTGACCATCCTTCGGCCCTTCCCTGACCATCCGAGTGGGTTTCTTCTCTAACTTGTTTTGTACTTTATTTCCAACTAATTCTAACCTGATATCATATTTCGCCATTGGGCTCCACTTTGTGCGCTGCCGTACATACTCCCCATATCTTTTTGACCTTCATTTTACGTTATAGTATTTATCTAATATTATGCATATTGTCATATCGTTATACTATCATCTTATCAGCTTTTTATAACTACATCCTTACATAGTTATAACTTTACCATTTGTTTGTTATATGACGCTACTATTGATATTTTCTCTTTTATATTTATATTTTTTTTCCACCCTAGTTTATTAAATGACATATTTATTAATATTTTCTTTTATATTTATCTGTCAATTATAGTATGTACTAAGTATATATACACTATATTGATATACAATATATATTATTAGGTATATAAATCTATATAGTGCAGAGAGCGAGCGAGACGTTTGCGTCATGTCTACTACGTCTCTATATTCTTTTCCTCTCACCGACTGTGACCCACTTGACTTAGGTCACATTGGGTGATAGAGGGATGAGAGTTTTATTGTGGAGTCTGACATTATTATACCACTGTCATCTATATGGATATATTTTGCCCATCTTTTACACAGCCATTGAGCCCTACTCTTCAAGCCGCCTTCATAACTTATCTTATTTTTGTAGTCCATGCTTTCCCTATTTCCCCATTTTATTCCCCTCAGCTAACGGTCTCTCACCTCCCTACATCACTCTCTCGCTACCTTCACTCAATTGAGCTTCCTTTGGCCCACTCTGCGACTAGCTTTCATCCACTACACCTCCACGCCACGCTACTAACGAGTTCCACTATCTGCTGGTCCCCGCCTATGCTACTATTTAGTGTTGAGCTCATTCTCCCGTGGTGTGTAGGGCTATTATTTCTACGCCCTAGCCGCACCCCATTCAACTCGTATTTACTATTTACTTCCCATAGAGTAGATGTAGGTATGTTAGTCTCCTCTTTTTATTTAGAGACATCATGTATTCTCTAAATTATTCACTTTTATCCCTATAATCTCGTCGTCGTGTTCAAGTTAAACGTTAAAGTTACGTTAGGTCGTATGTACGTCGTCGTTAGTGTGTCGTGAGTCGTAGTCTACATATCTGATAGTACGTCGTACGTAGTCCTAAAGTATTGCCATGGGACGGCCTCGTGCGCATGAATTCGGCACGGGCTGCCGGTGCCCTTCACGTCAGGTCACGGCTAGCTATCACGAGGCAATCCGCCGTGTTCGGCTTCACTCACGCGTTTGGGTTCGCCCCCCCACACCTGGACACTCTACATAGCTTCCACGCTTGTGTTCACATCCCATCAGTCGCTACTCCTCTAACTACTGGGTTATAACACTAGCTCCTCACCTTCTTATTCTCTACGGAGCTGTGCAACGTTTATTCCCACGTTTTATTCCCCTTACTTCACTAAGCTTTTTATATCATTTCCTTGTACCTTATTATAGTATATATATATATATTACTACCTATGTATATATTATATACCTCTCTCATCTATATATCTATCTCTTTCTCTATAACTATCTTCCCTTTCTTGTATCTATTCTTAAACTCTCTCTATCTATATCTCTTATTATCTTACTGTATATCTATATACTTCTAATCTTATATATCTCTCTCTCTACTCTATCTACTCTCTCTTTTAATTTTATTACATGCGTATAACACCTACTACTACTACTATCTTATTATATATCTCACCATTTGAGTACATCTTGCTACTTACTACTTAGTATACCCTGTTAGTACTCAATTAACACTGCCCCACCATTATCTCTCTCCATCACCCCATTATTAGTGCTTCCTATTATTATATCTACTGCTCTTACTATTACTTTTCTATTTGTCACTTTTTTTAACTAAATATTTTTATTATAATTACATTGACTTATATTACTTCTTTACTTTCTTTATTATTCTTCATATCTGCTTTTTATTACTTATTATTCACATTCTTCATTTTCTCTATTTTATATTAATATTAACTTTATTTATATTCTTCTTCTTATTAAATATGACTTATACTTTGACGTCTTTATTATACTTTCATTATTTTATTCTTATTACTATATTATACACTTTATAATTCATTTTGATTATTATTATTTAAAATATAAATTTCTATTATTTTCATTCTTTACTTATATATTTATAACTTATATTTACTTATTTATATTCTCCATTTAATATTTTAACTATATTACTTAAAATCCTTATTGTCTTTTACACTTTGCTATTACACTTTACTTTTACTTACTTTATTATTATATACATTATATTATTTATATATATTTAATTTTTTATATAATATTTTATTATTAATATCTTATCACTTTCCCTTCTACTTATATTATTATTATATTTATAATTATATTTCTTAAAATTTACTTGATTAAGTTATTATATTAACTTATTATACTATTATATTATATATTTAAATACGTTATTCTTATTTTTTTTATTTTATTATAATTTATTTTATTCATTATCTTATTATTATTTATATTCAATTATATTATTTTATATTTTATATTTATTCTTATTATTTATTATTTATTTTTATTATACTTATTACGGTTATTAATATTTACTTATTAATATATACTAATTTATAAATAGTAATTTGGTATTATATATTATTTTATATTCTTACTTATTATTATTATTATATTATATTTACTTACTATTAATATAATTATCATCTTGTACATGATTAATAATAAATTTATCTATATTATCTTTATTATTCATATTATTATTTTATTATAATTTTATATTTATATAATTTTATTTTATTATATTTTAATTATATATTACTTTTTAATTATTATTATCCATTGATTAATTATTATCATTTATCTATAAATTATTATTATCTTTAATTATTCTTTAACCCGTAATAATATCAACGGTCAAATTTCCGTGATATTTTTTTTCTTAATAACCATTCTATGCAATGTTCTCTCTCCTGTTCCCCATCTTCTATTCTTAGTTCTTTCCTCTATTTCATCATTCTCTATCTCTTCTTTCCTTCTCTCTTCTCTTCTTTATCTATTTCTATCTATCTATCACTCTATCTATATCTATCTATTGTCTATCTATCTATCTACTCTATCTATCTTATTCTATCTATCTATTCTATCTATTATCTATCTATTAGTCCAGTTATTTTAGCTTGTAAGCTTTGAATAGCTTATAATAGAATTTAGCAAATGTACACTTTATTATTATGGTTATATGTTTAAAGAGATTAATTAAAAAAATGAAAGATAATATACTTTATAGTGCTTATGTATTGGATCATTAAATTTTTAAGATAGTTTGGTCGCCCGGGGCGGATCTTCTAAAAATTGACCTTGCCAATGCATTTTTTATGGCTTGCTAAAATCTAAATAATTTAATTGGATGCTATATATATTCATTACGAATTTTTAACGAATGTATTACTAGGAGAAGAAATAAAAATACAAATTTTTTAATTATGAAATAGTTTTTTTGATGATTTGAATTTTTTCAGCATCGAATATGATTGGAGCTTGCTCATTAATGAATTGTATCTCATTATTGATCAATAATGTCTTCTATGAAAGTTTACTTCTTCAATAAAAATTATAGCGTAATTAATTAATAAAATGGACACTACACTAGTTCCTAATGATGGAATATTTCAATATTTCTTTATCATATTAAAATTTGGTTCAAGAACATTTTATTTTATTATTTTTCTATGCTATAAATTTAATTTGAATAGCCATACTTGTTATTATATGTGTAATTTTACTATCCCTGTAGTATTTGCTTAGTTGGGAATTTATAACTCCGAATACATTTATATATAAGATTAATTGGAGTTGGACTAATTAAGCAGCTATAGATCCTATTCTATCGATGTCGCTTCCAGTTTTTCTTAAAAGTTGCTTGAGTAACATGGACTTTTGATATTTTGAAGATTTTATATATCTTTTAAGATTGAACAGGTAATATGGATTTTAAGTATCAATTTCAAATCCGAAGACGGTAACAATAGATCAAATCCACTTCAATAATTGGGTCATCATTTTACTTAAACAAAGCATAATTTGTTATAATAGAAAAATAGGGATAATATGTGACAATGATTATTCAATTCTGAAACGAGGCTTAAATTTTTATTCCAAAGTTCCGTAATAAGTAAGATTACTTATTAGTTTTTTAGTAGTGATTTAATTGTCGTATACATTCACTAATTTTGCAAGTGTATAAATTATTTAAGTGAATGGTGTCCTCAAATGTATAATTTTGTTTTGTATTAGAAACATTTGGTGTTACAATTATAGAGGTGGTGTGATTCATTTTAGTTTCACTCCATTGTTGTTTAATTATTTTAATCATTAATGATATTGTGATTTAAAAGATAATTATATATTGTGAATTGAAATAGATAGACACAGAAATGCTAGAGGGAGATTAGTAAAGAGGAAATAATATAATTTGATGATGATAAATATGTTTTGTAGATAGAATGAAGAGGATGATTGGGATTCAGAGGAGGAATCAAAGCTAAACAAAGTTTAATCTATGTTATGTCATGCTTTAATAGTTATTTTTAATTACTTAAGTTTAAAAAGTGGAGTTTATTTGAATTTTTGGGGGGAGAGAGAGTACATTGACACAACGTATGTATATTAAGAGTCTATGACAATATAACTCTTGGGAACATTTATTTTTTTGTTCTTTTATTTTTGACTTTCATTTACTTTTTGAGTTCATATGGATTTTGTTATATAGGTATTTATACTTCTTTTATTTAATGAGAGTTTAATTATACCTTGTACTTCTTACTCTTAGTGCATATTTTATGGAGCTATAATATTTTACGTACTTAAGTCATCTCATGGTTTGTATGTAGATTGACTATGAAGCATATTTTTGAGAGCGGAGTATTTCATAAGTGTGTTTTTGTAAAGAATTATGGACAGATAATTACTGTTTTTTTAAAGAGAGATTTAGTAATGCGATACTCAATATGTTATGTTCGTTTTGACCTATATGTTAATTATGTGTTTAAATAAGCTTTCCCTACTATATCTAGAACTTTAGTTTCGTTACTTTTGGCCAATTATCTATTGTCTATTTTGTCATACCATTGTAGTAAACAAATATATTTATGCCCTTCATTTAAAGCAGTAACTGTTAAATGGTAGAAAGGCCCTAGATTTGCAATTTACTTAGATCAATTGGACGTACCGTTGATTTATTCTAATAAGACGCGTTGTATAGACTCTAAATATCAAGGAGAAATTTGTAATTGCATATTATTGTACTAGATATAAAAACCCATAAGTATAAATATATATGAGATATATTGAACTTTTTCGTAAATTTAAATATTTTTTAATATCATGTTATTATTTATTATTTTTCAACTTTATCAATCTTGATTTAATTTAATTTTACGTTACAAATATCATATTAATCGCAATGATTCTTGGTTCTAGTTCTTAATTTTGATTTATCTCATATTTCTTATTGGTCCGGGGAAACTATTTCTAATTAATCTCTTTCTTTTCTTATATTCGTTATTCCTATCTATTAACTCTATCTCCTAGCTCTCTATCTCCTTCTTCTCTAATTTTCGCTTCTCGTACTCTGAGGAGGTCTCTATTATTTCTCATCCTCTCTATTATCACATATCCACTTTAAATACAGATCATACATTTCTATTCTTACTGAAAAATTTTTATTATTTATATATTATGATTATTATTTTTTTAATTTATTTTTAAATGGGTATTTTTTGGCTATTATTTATTGTTTTTAATTTAATATTTTAATTATAATATTCTTATTATATTTTATTTATACAGTATATTTTCATCTTAATATATTAATTCATATTATATCGATATCCAAGGCGCAATAACTCAAGAACTGATATTATTTTTTAATTATAATTGTTTGTCGTATATTAATAATACGTTTATATTAATTGCTCAATTATTTTTTTAGTTTAATTGTCTTGGTGAGTATACCCTAAGAAACCTTAGCCACTCTCTAGAGTAGTTATTAATATATATATTCAGTCGTTTTTCCCACTCTATTCCTTCGAAAAATCTTCATGAAA
The DNA here is from genome assembly GCA_015478945.1 of Trachelipus rathkii. Lineage (NCBI taxonomy): Eukaryota > Metazoa > Arthropoda > Malacostraca > Isopoda > Trachelipodidae > Trachelipus > Trachelipus rathkii. The sequence goes on along the minus strand of JABUQX010012541.1, from coordinate 38,096 downwards.
AAAAACCAGGTTTTTAAAAATTCCGATACTCATTTTATTTTTTTTCCGTTTTACAATATACAAATAGGCAGGAATTAATTATATATACCATCATTAATCATAAAGGTGTATCAAATTTGTGTAACTATAAGATAATAATGAGTTAATAACAATAAATAGAATGGATAATTTTAAATACTTATTATACCAAACAATTTTTTGTAATTTTTAAACACGTTAAATGAACAAGCTAATTCCTTGAATAAATAGTCATTAAATAAATATATTAAAGCAAAGAGCATTTTGTTATATTTATATTATTATATAGTATTAATAATATTATTGCACTTATTATTATACTATATATATATATTAACTATCATTAATAATCACCGCGTAATGATATATACTTTAGTTTTTTATATTATAATATGATTCTATATTAATTATATATATGAGTAATATTATATGTTTTATATATTTACTCTTCTTTCTTAGTTTAGTATCATATATTTATATATTATTATTTAATTTTTTTGTATAATTTTAGAATTGTAATTTTATGATAATTTATTTATTTATATATTTATTTTTAATATTATATATATATTTTATCTTTCATATTCTTATTTATTTTTACGATTAATACTGATTGAATTTTGATTAAGTAATTGACGTTCTTGAGTATTTATTATTTATTTATTTTATTTTAATTTTATTATAATATTTAATTAAAAATATCTTCTTATACTCTTAATTGTTATATTGTCTCCGTATTTTGTTATTATCTCATTCTTTTTTCCTCTTCCCTTTTTACTTTTATTACTTAATTATATATTGATGTTATTTTATCTTATAATTATTATTATTATTAATTAGTAGTATATAAATTATTTACTACTAACCTTGTGCTTACGAGCTTTGACCATTATGTCTTTATCATTATCAGTACTTTTACTTAATAATAGTCTTATATCTATCGCTACCTCTACCTTCTCCATTTTTAGTTATATACTTTTTAACCTCTTATGTTTATTCATTTTGGGATAGGCAAGACTAATGTATGTAGGATTTCTACAAAGTTGCTAAAGTAAGAAATACATCGCATGCAATATAGCATTTCTTTCTTTATTTAATTGTTAAATTAAATAAAACGCTAAAGAAGTTATTAAATTTAATAACGATAATTCAAAATTTGCGGTGTAAACAACAACCAGAAACCACGCAAACTCTCCTCTCTCTTCTCCTCTCTCCTCTGTCTCGCTATATGTATGACTATGTCTTCATACTTTACAGTTATTTAGTAATCTTATTTTTTTTTATTTATTATTTATTTATTTAGTACTTTATTTATATTACTTGAGTTTAACATTTATATGTTATTTATATGGATTTATGATTTTTTAAATTTTTATTTACACACCTAAAAATTTAGTTGATTTCTAATTCAGTTATAATATTAATAATACCTACCTCTCCTCCTGTCCAAATAGTAGGATTTTATCTTCGATATAGTGGCCCATAGAATTGACCCACAACTGAAGTATGTAGCTCTCTCCCTGACGTATAACGATAAGTAGCTAGTTACCTAGGCTACATATCCACATCAGTTTTAACCAGATTTATAAAGTGAGTCTTGCACTACATCTGCTTGAGCGATGAATTATGAGAGGCTGTGTGTTTTTTAACTCAGTTTATCTGATTGCACTTATCACTCCTTATTTGTGGATAAATCAGGGCCGGTTGTTCAATCCTTCGTTTCCGCTTATTATGTCGATGCAGAGTAAATATTCGAAGCGAGCGGAGTAACGTATCCATATTAACCAAATTCCTGTTGTGCAGAGTAATCTAATAGTCCCTGAGACACTCGAAGACTAAGTTTGCCCATATTTTTATAAAGCCGTATGCTTATGGTGATTGCCACTTCTAAGACATATCTCATGGGGTATTTTAAGTTGGCATCAATAAGCTTTCAAAAGAGGAGCCGATGGAAAATACAGCATATTGAAGACCGGCCCCTTGATGTGGAGAATACATCCTAATCTGCTCGTACTGAAAACAGTAATGAAAATGTGTGGGACCCACGTTTGTTTAGATGTCTGTGATTGGAAAGAGAACCGCCGCTTTTCAAGTGTCAGATTGATTGAACAGAAGAAACTGTTTGGAACTAAAATTGCAGCTTCATAAAGAATTTTAAATGAACCACTTTTCACATGCTAAACATTTGTGCAAAACTAGTGCCGAAAGACTTTGTACCTTGTGAACAGAAAGTTACGAACAGTTCAAAATTTGGTCAAGATTTCACTTGAAAGACTCGAAATGGAAGACACTATTTTTTGGACAAAAGTTTTTGTTGGTATGAATCATGGGTTTTTCAGTACGATCCTGAAACTTAACGAGCGAGAAGTGCGCGAATGGCACATTCAAAAAATTCTCCGCGTCCTGAAGAAGCACATTTATGAAGTCAAGTCCAAGGTGTAAATGCGACTGTATATTGTTTTTTTTTCGACAGCTAGTGGTATTGTGCATCAAGCAGAATTTGTACCTTCTAAGGCCAACAGACATTAATTCACCGTCTTTTTAACGAGAAGATGTCTTGGAACGACTTCGAACACAGAGTGCAGCGAATCAGAACAGACATGCAGACGATTGCGGTGCTGCAACACGATAATCGAGCTTGCCATCTCAACACTGCGCTCTCAATAGAAATTTCTGGGTCGAAAGCAAAAACATTCAAGTAACTATTATTCCTCATCCTCCATACAGGACCCGCTATGATCTAGCTCTAGTGCGCGGCTTCTACCTCACTCTTCCTACTTAGTTGAAATTGAGTTGATAGGGGTCATCATTTTTAAGGGACGATGGTAAACATAAAAATTACTGTAACAGCTGAACTCAAACATACATTCAAGGAAAATGACTTCTGGTACTGCTATTACATTTTTGCCAGAAACGTTGGAACAGCTGTGCAACCTCTTCAAATGAGGTAATACTCTTTCGCAGTGAGATAACTGGTAATTTCAAAGGTAAGTCCAATTACATAATTAAATACGACATCAGTACACTTAACTTCTGGATAAAATATTATATATTAAATTATTATATTATATATTATATATTTAATAATTTAATAACTTTATATATATCTATACTATATATAAATTATTATAATTATAATATATATATATTTACTATACTTATATTATATAATTTATATTTAATATTATAATTATATATAGGCAGTAGCCAGGGGAGTCTGAACCCCTCCGATATTATTTAAGCTATCTAAATGTTTTGATGACTTGAGTCTCCTAATGTTAATTAATAAAAATAATAAATATAATAGTCAAGGCAAATAAAGGGCATGTATTAATAGATATGAGGAAAAACAACTGTGGTTCACGAAGATTTTTCCATTTAGTGTCTGTTCAAGGCAGAAATGGAGAATCTCTAGCTGAGGCAATAAATACTACAAGGGTTGAAATAAATAGTGACTTTCTGATTGGACAAGTACGATGATGACGCAACAGCAATGAAGAAAGTTTTAGATATGTTCAAACTGTCGAAGTAAATAACGATATTGTATGTATATTTGCTGTTCATATTCATATGGATTACAATACATTAGAAACTACTGACACAGTGAAAACAAATGGGCACTATTTTATGTCACCTAATCGGACAACTACTGTATTTTTAAAAAAGAAAAAAAAAATCCCAGAAACTAAACGGATAAAACTAATACGAATGAACGAAACAAGGTTTGTTGAAAGTTACGATGGATTTTTAGGATTTAGAAAAGTTTTTAAAGTAATTACTGAAGCTTTAGAGGAACTTGAGATGGATTAAGATATTAAACCTTCTTCAAAATCCTCAAACCTTTTGAAATCTGTAGTCACGAATGAATTGGTTATGTTTAAATATGGAGCTAATACTAAATGGTAGACAGGGAAAATGGTCGATAGGTTAAATGGTCAAAATTTGTAAAAAAAAAAAAAAATCAGGTTATTTAGAGTTTCTCTAACAAATCCAACAAAACTTAACAACCTAACTTAACCTAACTTAACCTAACCTAACCTAATTTAACCTAACCTAACCTAACCTAACCTAACCTAACCTAACCTAACCTAACCTAACCTAAAGCGGGAATTTTTTTTGATGTCTTGTCTACCATTTGACCTGTCGACCATTTGGGCTAGTTCCCTTAAATATGATTTCAACTTTATTCGCCTTCACTCTTCCATTAAGTATAATATTCCATTGCAGTAAATGCATGCTCTTAATCATAAAAATTTGATGTTAGATTCTCGCTAAGACATTGATGAAATTTTTCAAGCAATTAGGTATTTTAAAACAGAACTTCTGCTTTTTTGTTAATTAAATAATGAAGAAATGAGAATGATTCTTATCAGAATCAATGTTAAATTGAACAGAAGCAAAGAACTTTGCAATCCGTTTTCTTGATGATTTTTGCAAAATAGTTAGAGAGTAAAGTTGGGTATCGCGGGGGTTCCTCCGACCCTCCCCTCAAGGGTATGAAACGTCCCCCCATTCTGTCCCCCATCGACTCGAGCCCCCTAAAAGAGATAGTTGTTGAGTCAAAGTTCCAATATTTTGTAAAGTGATTCAATAAATATCTATTAAAAATGTAAAAAATAAAATTTAAGATAAATTTTGATCAATACAGTCACATTTGGATCGACACGAATTCTAGCATCTCTCTCCTACTGGCATCGTTCACTCCAGCAAGATATTTCTTTACTCTGAAAAGTCTCAAAGCAAACGTTCTCAATTATACAGAGGTGGAAGAACTATCAAAACTGGCTTTAATGAGTGTTCATCAAAGCTACCCAATAAATGGAAGCAATCGTAAATCATTTTACTGTTAAGAGAGCAAGATATATATATATATATATATATATATATATATATATATATATATATATATATATATATATATATATTTAACAAAATATATATATATATATATATATATATATATATATAAGTGGATCGTAAATTCGCATTGAAAACTATAAGAAAAAAAAAAAAAGATATATATATATATATATATATATATATATATATATATATATATATATATATATATATATATATATATATATATATATATATATATATATATATATATATATATATATATATATATATAAAAATACCATATATACATATACATATATATATATATATATATATATATATATATATATATATATATATATATATATATATCTATACAAATACTATCTCTATATATATATATATATATATATATATATATATATATATATATATATATATATATATATATATATATATATATATATATATAAGTTTAAACGTTATTTATATATTCTTCTATTTTCTTGATAAAATAAATCTATTCCTTTTCGGCAGAATGCACTGATTTCTATTTCTTTAAGATTGTTTTTTCTCTGTAGATATTAATGCTAAGCTGGAAATAATATGTAGCTCTTAAATTTCAAAAATTGTATACCAAAAATTGGCACTTTGCTCATAAGATAGTTTCCAGATATGACTCTTTTTAAAAACTTGTTCACTTAATTTGTTTTTTAATTCAGAGGAATATTAATTAAATTTGAATATTTATTCGAAATTTATTTAATATTATAGCATATAATTAATTATTAAATCATGTATTTGCTTGATTTATGACTTTACTTCAGTTTCTTTCATTGAATGTGAAAAAGTTATAATTCTCCACACTAAATGACGTCACCGCTTTACGGACTACGGACGCTGAGAAGGTAAAAGCTTTCAAAAACCCCCATTTGATTTAACATATGATATGTGTTTTATTTTTCTAAATTAAATTTGAAACTTTTAAGTAAAATATTTTTAAAGAATTTTAATGTTTTTGATAAATTTCGTATTTTATGCGAATAAGAATATGCTTTTTGAATAGGAAGAAGCTAATTTTTAATGATTTATTGTTAAAAAAAAAAAAAAAAATTCAGCGGGAAAAGAATGCATCTTATTTTAAAAGCATCCTTTTGTCATTTACTTATGATATATGATAGGGAGATCGAGGAAAGATGGAAAGAACCTTTTTAAGGAATTACTAAATGCTGAAAGAGTAGATAAGGGTGAAGAAAGAAGACAAATTAGAGTAGAACAGAATATTACGGAGGAAGAGTTTAGAAGTACAATTGTTGGACAAATTAAAAAGGATGAAATCGTGATGGTTCATAAGAAATCAAAAGAAAAAAAAATATTCTGGGTTGGATGCTATAGAGGTAAAAATGTTAAAAAAGAAAGGTACCAGTAACGTAGAGTGACTGATGAAACTATTGAAAGTTTGATGTTAAACTTGCGAGGTACTCCAAGATCGTCTTTATAAAGGAATATTTGGTAAAGAAGGGTGCTCTAATTAAAAAACGAATAAGTTTATTGAGTTTATTGAGTAACATTTATGGACGAGTACTAATATAAAAAGTTAAAAAATATTACTGATAAGCAGAATGGGGAAGAACAATGTGGCTTTAAGAATTTCTCTGAACCTAAAGTCTAAACATAAAATATTTTATATGCTTTGAATTAAACACTGGTTAATTAATTGGATATTTTCAACAGAATAATTCGTCGTCGAAAAACATCGACATCGTTATCATCCTTTATCATATCGGAAAAGATAGATATATAGATAGATAGATAGATAGATAGATAGAGAGAGAGAGAGAGAGAGAGAGAGAGAGAGAGAGAGAGAGAGAGAGAGAGAGAGAGAGAGAGAGAGAGAGAGTTTCGACAAATTTGTAATTAAGTTAATGGGTAAAGAAAAGTTTCCAGATTTGTTTTTGGCAACAATTGATGGCGTAATAGACAAACAAGCTTTTATCGTAGCCAATTAGAATTAACAATTCATCAATTGACATTTTTTGTGATCCATTTTAGTTAACGGAATTTTGTTGCAATATGTTTAGTGGAGATTGGTTTCTGTTTCCTAAATAGATTGAATTAGTGTCTCATGCATGAACTTTATAAAATTTATACAAAAAACCTAAGTTTATTGTAATGAGTTTCAAACAGATAACGTTTCCAAATTTTAATGCCAAACAATTTTCTTGTTATATATATATATATATATATATATATATATATACTTTATATATATATATATATATATATATATATATATATATATATATATATATATATATATATATATATATATATATATATATATATATATATATATATATATATATATATATAATAACTTATATATAAAATATATATATTTTTATATATATATATATATATATATATATATATATATAATATATATATATATATATATATATATATATATATATATATATATATATATATATATATATATATATATGTAGTGAACACGTTGATTGTAAAATTTGCCCACAAACGATTTAACAATCTTTTATATATTGATATAATTTTAAAGACATAATACACAATATTATAAAATAGTTTAATAAGTAAATATTTTTTATATTTTCTATTTTGATGTATTAAAATGAAAAAAGGATAAAAATTTGTATAAGAAAATGTTTAGATGTAAAATATATTTTATTTTGTATGTTAATTCTATGTTATATAATTAAAGATATTTTTGTAATAAGATGAATTGAAAAATAATGTAGAAGTATTTATCAAACTATCCAAAAAACTTTCAAAATGACTGTTAAGATTATCTTTATTCTACAAAGAAACGCCAACGAAGAAAATGAAAAAATCCAAAACAGAAAGCTCCAAGAAGAAGACTGAGACGAACTACAAATTCCAACATTTGAAGTGGATGAAGACGGGCCCAACACCACCTCCTACTTTATAATTGGTGACCCAAGAAGTCGAACACCTTCTCCAGCAGCAGTTCCACAGAAGCAGAAATTTCTCTCCTACGGTGACGCAAGAAGAAGAAGAACACCCTTTACTGAGGTAGAAAAAGATTCCTTTTGACGACGAACAAAAGCAGCCCCACTAGAAGAAAGTGAGACCATCGATGGGATCAAGGTAAAATCTCCCGTGTTTTCTGAAACTTCCGTTCCAACCTGGTTCAGAGTCTTAGAGACACAATTTCACCTTGGAAAATTACTTCGGAGAAGACGAAGTACTTCCACGCTCTCTCCCAGCTCCCAACAGATATCGTGGATCGTATCTCCTTTGCATAAATCGGTACTCAAGCAAACAATCCGCTGAAGACAGCAGTCATTACCATCTACGAGAAGAGCAAGACTGAGTTATTCAACGAATTTATGTCTAAACAAGCTTACAGTGGAAAGCCCTCAATGTTATGGCAGTGTCCACTGCAACGAATACACAAACAGCTACTTCAGCAGCAGCAGCAGCTAAAACAACAACAAAGCTCCTTCAGCTACAGAATGCCCCCGACTTCGATCCATATCCAGAACCAAAGGCTCCACGTCTGCAGAGCTCACATTTCACCCAACAGGAAAGCACATGAAGGCTATGGTGCAAGTGGCCGGATAAATCTAACGTTCAGGTGCAGCCCTCGTCTCATCCCTCTTCTAGAGCTTCTTTAGCCACCCCAAGGAAAACTGAAGAGAGCGAGCTGATGCTGCGCTGGAAATCAGTTCACAACTAACTCTGTCTTATTACAATATTTAGCGCAGATGCTCTCTCTCTTCTTATTGGGCATCGGCTTACTGTAACTCTCAGGCCTACCTTCTTTGTTGGTAACCAACATGTCTCTATTTGCAACTAGTGTCAATTGTTCCAGTAACCCCATTATTCGCCCTATCTAAGTCATGGGTAAATGGTGACATATATAACCGATAAAAGAAGCTACGTCTGAAATTTAGTGGACTTTCATAGTAAACTGATATCCCGCAATGCCAATATTGGGTATAGATTTTCCACCATTTGTAACGCTGTGGAATCCATACCCAATCATTGGCATTGTGATCCTATATGAAAGTCCAATTAAATTTCCGACGAAACTTTTTGATTGTTATATATGTCGCTATTTCACCATTTCCCATTGTGGGAAGAAACCTCTGGAAGACACAAATACGTCTCTTATAACACCTCTTCAAGTCTCTTCCGCAGAAATTTCCTTCCTTACAAATCAACGCTAACATTGAGGACTCTCACATCTCATCTTTGCTTCAGGAGTTTCTTTGTTAACTTCACCCATTGACTTGACGAACATCAAATTTAATCCACAAGGACCTGTTCACTACATAGAGACTGGTGATTCTCCTCCAGTGTTTGCAAGACCTCGCCGTCTTCCCGAAGATAAACTAAAAGCAGAATTCGACACTCTTTTGAAGAATGGAATCATCAGACCTTCAAAGTCTTGGGCTTCTCCCTCCATCTGAGTGTCAAAAAAAAAAAAAAAAAAAAAAAAAAAAAAAAAAAAAAAGCGTTACTTGGTGATTACAGATCTTTGAATGCCATTGCTAAAAGAGATGGATATCCACTTCCTCACATTCAAAGTCTCTCACAACGTCTACATGGATCAGCTATCTTCAGCAAAATAGACCTTCAGAGGGCATATCACCAAATTCCAATACGACCGGAGGACATCAAAAGACTGCCATTACAATCTCTTTCATTTTTGAATACGTTTTATGCCGTTTGACTTGAAAAAGTATGGCCCCTGAATTTGTACATAATGGACTCCCATTTTCATTATCATTTATTTCTTAGATGATTTGGTAATTTTTTCATGCTCCAGAACAACATGAAAAACATTTCAGAGGCAGTTTTCAAGCTTCTGAAAAATTCTTTCAAAAAATCTCCTTAGAAAAAATGTGAATTTTTCAAGTCATCTCTCAACTATTTAGGATATCATATTTCTTCAGATGGACTTTCTCCTCCTTCAGAAAAGACGTCCAAAATTTCCAAGTACCCTCTTCCTCGAGATTCAGCAGCTCTTAGAAGATTCTTGGGAATGATAGATACTATTATGTTTCCATGTACCCCTGTTTAAAAAAATTAATATTTTTCTTTATCAGAGAAAAACAAAACACCTTCCAAAAAGATAAGTCCCTTGCGTGGACCACAGAGAAAGAATCCTTCATTGAAATCAAGAATTAAAAACGCCACAACTCTTCCTTATTCTTTGCCGGATGGAAAGGACAGCAGCCAGACTTCCATAGGAGCAGCCCTTCATCAGATGGTTGATGGACAGCCAGTACCTATAGATTTCTTCAGCAAAAAGCTATCAGAACAGCAACGCAAATACTCAGCTTTCGACCGTGAACTTCTACCAGCCTACTATTCTGTTCTTCATTTCACATGTTAGAAGGAAGAGTCGTCACCCTTTGCACAGATCACAAACCTCTCGTTTCCGAAAGCACCAGCAGCAGCAGCAGGAATCAAGCAAAAAGTGATCGGCAGCAACGTCATCTTTCTGTCTTAACAGAATATGTCTCTTCAATGACCTATCTTAGGAACAAAATACCATTGTGGCAGATTCTTTTCATTATCTTCTGGTAACAGTAGTGTCTCCTTCCCATTACCTACCATTGCCCGGTATTCCTTAACGGATGAAGGAACTACTTTTCAGCAGCGTCCTCATTTCTCACCCTCTACAAGAAAATCTTCCAATTGGTGCTTCGACGCTTTATCAGCTTTCCACGACAATTTTTGGCAAAACCTTCTAGCGACAGACCTTCAACAATTTTCATCAGATATCTGGAGTTAAGGCCTCTCTGCGTCTTATCAAGACTAGGTATTTCTGGCCTAACATGGATCGTGACATCAAAATTTTGGTTCGCTCTTATCAGCAGTGCCAACTTTCAAAGATTCAACGTCATACTAAATCCCTTACTGCTCCCATGGAAATGACATCGCAACGTTTTGAAACCGTACATATCAACATCGTGGGACCATTACCTCCATCCTTCTTGACTGATACTTCAGCTCTAGTCTTCAGATATCTATTCATGTGCGTTGACAAGACCACTAAGCGGACAGAAGCAATTCCTCTATTGAATAAGACTGCAAAATCTATCGCGTTTGCCTTCATACAGTAGATATCAAGATTTGGAATTTCTCTATGTAGTTTCGGATATAGGACCACAATTTGAAGATGAATTCTTCACAGGGCTATCACATTTGATTGGAATTCACAGGCTCCGGACAAGAGCTTACCACCCTTCAGCAAATGACCAAATAGAAAGGTTTCATCGATTACTGAAGAGTGCTATCATGGCGCGTAAACAAAATTGATACTATCTCTTCCAGTCTTCATGATAAGTCTTCACTGCATTCCTGATGGCTCCGAATTCTCTCCTTTTCAAGCAGTAACCGGAAAAGCGCCACTTTGTCCTTTGGAACTTCTTCAAGCACCTAAATATAGAGATTCTTGCAACGACATCATATCATGAGAAAATTTATGGCTCGCTTGGAACAATGAATTTCCGACAGCTACCACCTCTTCATCCCTCCAGTGCTTCATCATACATTCCTGCAGAACTTTAAACCTGTATACATGTCTTTCTTTATGTGATCGCATTTGGAAGAGTTTGGAAGCACCTTATTCTGGCCTTTACAAGGTTTTTCAAAGGATGGATTGCTGCTACAAGATACAATCTCCCGATGGACGGATGTCATTTCAATTAGTCATTTAAAGCCTGCCGTACTCCCTTCGCCTTCACAGACGGTTCCTTTCCCGGCTGGTAATTCGCCTTCCCAGATGGTTCCTTTACCGGCTGGTAATTCCCCTTCGCAGATGGTTCATCGAATCAAAAGGTCACGTCATCTACTGACCAGCAGGAACCGGCTTTAGTGTCTCGACGTAATCCAGTTAGAAAAGTGCGCTTTTATTAGTGCATTTATTTAAAAAGTGAATTATGTAAAAAAAAGTGCATTTCCGTTTTAAATTTAATAATAATAATGTATCAAAGTGATTATATTTAAATAATATTTAGTGATTTTAGTATATAAATTTTAGTGTAAAAATGCGCTCCACTTTTAGGGGCGAAAGTTGTATGAAGTGTGTTACCCATAAAACATATTGCATTTTTCTAACCAAAAATTCAAAGGAAATATCCTTATAGGGTAAACATTTTTTATTTATTTTTTTGGAATCATCTATAATTGTAAATATATGCTTTATAATTATATTGCTATAGTAATTTTATGGTAATATAGTGCTCAGTAATGTAATTTTTGTTATTTTAGCACTCTGCAGGAGTTATGAACCAGAACAATAAGTCGCTATAACCTCTTTTTTAACATTTCTATATAGTAGAATTAAAACGCTATTTTTATTAAACATCATCCTTAATATACATAAAAGAGTCCATGACCCCAAGTCAAGTACATTAGTTTTTAACATATACCAATTTTCTTCGATGCTTTAGACTCGAGCAGAGTTTTTATTTTACAAACGAAAAATTAACTTTATTTCAAAAGGCCCGCCAACCTAAAGAAAAAAACTGCAAAACAATGCATCTTAGAAATAAAGTTATATACATTATTAATAATAATTTTTATAAGGAAAACATTGCAAGCAACTATATCATAAAAACAACATATTATGAAAAAAAATAAAACTAAATAATAAAGGTGTAATGTTTTAAAACAAATAGATATATTACGATATAAATGATATCCCCGAATTCGTTTTATTTAATTCTCTTATTTATACAGAAAATATATTTTTTATTGGTCACTATTCAAAACATTTATTTTTCAAAACATAGAAAATGATATGAACACTATATAAACCATATATAATAATAAGAGCACTATATATATATATATATATATATATATATATATATATATATATATATATATATATATTATATATATATATATATATATATATATATATATATATATATATATATATATATATATATATATATACACATTTTATATATATATTTATATATATATATATTATATATATATATATATATATATAAACACACTAAATAATTGTTACAACCAACCAAACTTGCTTTATAATCTACAACCAACTTAACGTTAAGCTTTAATTTCCGTTTCTCCTCAGTATACTTTATCATAAGCAGTCTAACAACAAGTAAGTTTCCTTTGTGGTATCTTTATCAAATTATATATTTTCACTGTTGCAAACAATTGCTCTTGTACATATTAT
>JABUQX010012541.1:10000-17500 GCA_015478945.1 Trachelipus rathkii | reverse complement strand
AAAGGGCTACTAGGGGACATTTTCGTCCATTGAGCAAATAATAATAATAATAATAATAATAATAATAATAATAATAATAATAATAATAATAATAATAATAATAATAATAATAATAATAATAATAATAATAATAATAATAATAATAATAATAATAATAATAATAATAATAATAATAATAATAATTATCAGAAAAATTAAATTTCTTTGGAAGGAATAATGAAAAGTAGAAAAGAAATTTGAGTTTTTAAATTTACTCAAAAAAAAAAAATAAATAAAAAAAATTAAAGGTATAAAATATTTACATTAAATTTAAGGGGGTTTATAGTTAATTATAATAATATATTTATTTATAAGGGAAATAGAACTCTTCCTCTCTAAATTGCTGATATCCTTCCTCTTCTGTTAATACCAATTGCTTCCTATTATTAATCTTAAGCCAATCCTTATCTGAAAAGGATAGGATTTTATAGGCTCTTCTATTTTATTATTATTATTATTATTATTATTATTATTATTATTATTATTATTATTATTATTATTATTATTATTATTATTATTATTATTATTATTATTATTATTATAAATATCGATGTGCGTGTCTGTGGTATGAAGATATATTATTATTATTATTATTATTATACAAAGAAAAAAAGATGAAAATTCAATCTATTTATTTCAATCTATAGTTAATAATTAAAGCAAATGGTTAATATTTTATAATAGTTAGATCCCCTTTCACCCTCTAATTCATTTACTAATAAATGAAGGGAAAACAAAACTGGATTTGGCAGCAACCAAAACCCAAATTTGTAATTTTTCTCACCTTTGTTGGTAGAGTTTCCAAGTAGGAAACTGAATTGTACCTTCTGTCTATATTGTAAAAGAAATAATGATAAGGCCCTCTTCTAGGCTGGCCTCTTGTATAGTACTGTTTGGCCTTCTTAACAGAACATGGGGGTATTTAGTTCTAAAGAATAGGTCCTCTTCAAAATGACCTCCTTTACACTTGGTTATTTCCTCAGAAAAAAATTAATATATTTTTAGTTTTAATGTTCTTATATATTTTGGCCACTGATTGTTGATGATCTATAATCTGCTTTATTTTTACTATTGCCTAAATTTTAGGCAGAGCAAAGAATACAGTCTTTACTCCATAAAGATTATTATGGGTCTGGAGTTCTACCACTCCTTGATATATTTGCTCATCATTGCTGCATAATTTTTTTGCAAAAGCTAAGCTATTAAACAAAAGACAGTGAAAGGATCAAAAATAAATTTTAGATCGTTCATTTTTTTCTTATTTTTATTTTTATTATTATTAATGTTATTTTATAATAAATTAAATAAAATAAATAAATTTCATCAATATTAATTTTTTATTAAGAAAAAAATTATTGAAACCAAATTATCAAATTCTGTAATGCAATAATAAAAATAATAAAATAAAAGTAAAATAAAAGAAAGAGAAATATATATATATATATATATATATATATATATATAATATCTAGATTTATACATATCTATATATATATATATATATATATCTTCTATATCTCTATATAAATATATATATATATATATATATATATATATATATATATATGTATATATATATATATATATAATAAACATATATATTATATAATGTATCATACATTATATAATATATATTTTTTTAACAGTAATCAAAATAATAATAGTAATGAATTAGAGACCAGAAATAATTATGTGGTGGAATCAAAGTAATAATATTAATAATAATAATAATAATAATAATAATAATAATAATAATAATAATAATAATAATAATAATAATAATAATAATAATAATAATAATAATAATAATAATAAACAATAATAATAATAATAATAATAATAATAATAATAATAATGAATTTTGAAACATTTTTCAAATTAATAATTATAAAAATTTAATATATGGTAAAGTAAAAATAATATATACAAACAATAATATAAATTGTAAAGAAATATATAATCAGATCTTATAATTTCTGAAAAGAGGCTACTAATTACAACACAGTATTGTGTCCTTTCAACCCCAACATAATACCTGTCCTTATTATTTAAAGTTTAAACAATTGAAAATATTATTTACTTTTATTACAATGTAACTTTAAAATACAGTAATAATAATAATAATAATAATAATAATAATAATAATAATAATAATAATAATAATAATAATAATAATAATAATAATAATAATAATAATAATAATAATAATAATAATAATAATAATAATAATAATAATAATAATAATAATAATAATAATAATAATAATAATTAATAATAATAATAATAATAATAATCAAAATGGTAATTTGTCAAAAGTTTTTAATAAGTTTAGAAATAGAGATTATATGAAGTTTTTTTTCGTTTAAATAAGTTTCTTTGATATTTTTTTTCAATATGCTAAAAAAAAAAAATTGCTGCACACAAAGCGTTTTTTTAAAAGTGTTTAAAAAAAGCATTTAAAAAAACCGGTCGTGAAGAATATGTAAGGAGTGGAAATTATTTGTACCATCGTTTTAACGATACTCAAACGTGTGTGTGTGTGTGTGTGTGTGTGTGTGTGTGTGTGTGTGTGTGTGAGAGAAAGAGAGAGAAGAGAGAGACAATGGCTCTATGAAAATAATTGATAAAAAAGCATAAGATTACATATGGCACTCCCAAAGGCCCTGTATGGGTCAACCAGGTAAAAGTATCATTCAAAAAAATGTAAAAAAAAAAAGTAAAAATTGTAGAGGAATGATAAAGATTGTTAAGGCATAATATATAAAGAAATATAAACTTTATACTAGTTTAGTGGTCAAAATATTGATTAAATCATTGCAAGCGGATCAACAACTATTATATATATATATATTTTTTCTCGATATTGGCTGATAAGCGTATCCTCAAATGGGGACTTAAATTGATAGTAAATATAGAAAGAACTGGAGACATTTCTTAGTAGTTGAAAAGAGATGATCCCTTCCATTTTAATATAATTGTGCACTAATGCCATGCTTTATATAAAAAATTCATGAATCATATTTTTACGTGATTACATTTAAATTACGAAAAATGTAAATCTGAATATTCAGAAAATAATTTAAAAAATAAAATGCATCATCTAAGAAAACAAGTTTATACTTGAAATTCTTAAATATGCATAAAATCTTCAGAGTAAAATGAAAAAAGTTTTGGAACAAAAACTAAACGGTATAGTGATAACATAAAAGAACTGCTCACATACTCGACAAACTGGTAAAAGTTTTGTTTTGTGAATTATGCCAAAAATTAAAATTTTTGATAAATGCAAGAAAAAAAATTGGTCCAAGAAAGGTTGCTTTAGACTGAGTTATGTACAGGTGGGAATCACTTGATAAGTGTTGCATGATGAAATATTTAACATTTTATCGTTAAATATGAATACCGCATATAATAGAGCAGTTCATAGATTTTTCGCGATAAATTATAATTATTTGCAAAAAATTATATATAATTCCAACAACTGTCGAAGAGAGGAGACAAAATTCAAGAGGAATTAGATTGGCTTCTCTTCTCTCTTCTCCTTGACCTTTGTTGGAAATCAAATGAGATAAAAAATAAAATTCATGAGTAATGTGAATTAGCGAGAAGATTTATGAGTTGAATATGTGAAAATAAAAGAGAAAATAGAGATCATAAAAACAGATTAAGTAGAGAATCGAGAAGGGGAAAGAACATATATTTGAGGACTGAATTTTGCAGTTTTTTATGAACGTTTACCATAATTGCTTCATAAATATTATAACCATAAAAGAAAAGTGCGTTGAAGAAATTAGATAAAGAAATCCTGTCTCTCTCTAATTAAGTTTAATTAATTAAACCAATAATTTTATTCAGGGTTGCGATTATCTTTCCTTTTATTCTTTTATTGGATAAAGTTTTTGGTTCTTTTCATTGATGATAATAATAAAGTAAAATTTTATATTCGTGTATGTAACTTTTTATTTCGTGTTTAAGTTTTAAAGTAGGAAAGTTTCTATTTTTTTAACTCTTTGGCCACGGAATATACAAGGTAGACACTGTAAAGTCATCTTGAAATAAAAGATTAAAATTTTTCATCTTATTTGCTCTTAACTTAAAGTAAAACAAATTAGATAAAAGATAATTGTCAATTACTTTCAGGAAGTTTATAGTAATTTTAATTAATGTTCATTAGCTGCATATATTTAAAATTGAAATCACGTTTTTGTATTATCCCATTTCTGAGGAGGAATTTCAATATTGTCTAGCCAAATAAACTACTGAAATTTTATATTTTTTAGTTAAGCAAATTTATATATGTGAGTTTTTCTTTTATTTTTTTCATTGTTTGGACAGTCAGAAGAGCTTCCTCAGAAGCAATTACCGACATGTGAAAATGTTGTTATGGCATATTACTGCAATCAGAAAACAACAACGGAGCAGAGAAGCTTGCAAGAGCAAACAAAAGTATTAGCTAATGAAATGAAATGTCTTTTAAAATAAAATTTTTGCAATAAATATTTCTATCTCTATTAAAAAAAAAAGATACGCTGTATTAGGTTCTATATTCAGTATTTTTAATTAATTTAAAAATCTTTCGATATGTCGTATGAGATAATGGAAGAGCAGAGGACTAAGAGTAAGGGTCAAGAGTAAGAGCACCAGTTGAGTTTCATAATTAAAACCAAACTGGTGTTTTGATATAAGATTAGAGAAACATTAAAAACGTTTCCAAATCTTCCGTTTAGGAATAGTTTTAAAAACTTTTGAAATAGCAAATATTAAAGCTATAGGACGATGATTAGTTTGCTCAGATTAGTCTCCCTTCTTCTGCTTATGTTGAATGTGAGCATGATTTAGCGTGAAGTAGAGACAAATAGACAAACAGGGACGAAACGATTTACCAAGGCAGGGTGCAAGCTTAGAAGCATATGTTTTCACTGAAACTGGAGAGAGATACCATTAAGATTAATCTCATTTTTAGTGTTAAGCAGAAATTAGGCCTTTACAAGAAATTACAATGCTAGGCATAAATGAGTTGAAGGAAGGTGGAGGAGGAGGAATAGCTCCGGAATTGTCTGAAATGAAATAAGATGAATGGTTCTGAGCAAAGGTTAAAATTTTAGGATTTACTTAAACCTAAAACAGCAGTAGTGCAATTGGATGAAATAAAAGAAAGGAAAGATGATGAAGCAGTGATAGTGAAGGTATTTTTTACAAAATTCCATGAGAATGTGAGGAAGGATAGCCAGAAAGATTATTGTTTTATCTACTGAGGAAAAAGTATTTATTATCACTGAGAAAAGAAACTGAACAATTCCGGGATTAATTATAAATTAGCAAAATTTCTGGTTCCATTTTTGACTCCTTTTGCCAATAATGAATTAAAGTGAATTGATTTTACGTCTCCTTGACAGAGAGAATAGCCTCAATTATTTGTTCTGCACATTTCGAAAGACCTCTCTGTGAAATTGTGATCATTTCAAAGGTAAATAAAGAAACACAACAGCAAATCCAACCAGTAAGAAGGGTCATACTATAAAACTGTTTCCACGCTGAAGGCGGAGACCGTTCCTGTGGAAATTTTGACGAGATAGAACTGGATACGTATATAAAAAATGATTGAAAAAACCTTGTCTCAAACGCCATTAATATGAAAGATTTTAAGTAAATAAAAATTATAGTTAATTTAATTATCGTTATTGATTTAAGGAAATAGTAGGAAAGTTTGCAAGCTGCATCTACACAAAGATGAAAAAGCACTGCTGTTGAATATTAAAATTATATATATATATATATATATATATATATATATATATATATATATATATATATATATATATATTATATATATAATATATATATATATATATATATATATATGGCCAGCCTCCCGAAAGCATCATGCTGTAACTAAAAAAATTATTAACAGCTACAGGAAAATAAATATCATTGATTTTAGCAAGCAATTCATTCGATGAAACTTAAAAAAAAATATTTTATTCTATATGTATTAATAACACCTTAAATATTAGCTTAATCTTAGGTCTGGCACCAGCTCTCAACAACCTTGCAGTCTCATCAACCTTCCATTCTGCAGTAATACGAGCAAAAGTTGCCAAATAGTTTTTATTCTGCTCTGGAGAAAATGTTAATTTCTTTTATTTCCCTTTTTAGGGGGTCGAACCGACGGGACACGGAAGGGGGACGAAGATCCCCCTGTCGTCCCCGGAGCCGAGAATCCCGACTCTCCATCGTTCTTGTTACCCGTGGGACATTCTTTAGTTAAAAAGAAAAAAACAACCATAACATCTTTTGCCGTGCTCACTCGGAGTACGCGAGCTTCTTGGTATTCTCAGAAAAACGGTAATATTATATAAGTTTAAAACAATTCTGATAAATGAAATCTACTAAAAAGCGTTATTTTTTTTTAATTACAAGATAAAATTCTTAGTTTAATAAAAATGTTTATTTATTTTCCTGTACCTGTTATGGTGTTTTTTTTGTTCATGTTGCTTTCTGGAGGCTGACCTAAATATATATATAATATATATATATTATATATATGGGTATAATATATATATATATATATATATATTAATATAAGTATATATATATAAAATATATAATTATATATATATATAAATATTATATATATAATATATTATATATATATATATATAAATATTATATATATATATATATATTATATATATATATATATATATATAATAATATATATATATATATATATTATATATATAAGGTCTTTTATACACAGTTTCAAGTAATTAATGAGCTCGCTCAGTTCCTAAAAAAAAAAAGAAAGAAAGAAAAAAAAAACACCTTTATTTCTTGCTTGTGACCAATATCCAGTGTAATTAAACCAAAACTTCTCTTTCTAATTAAAACTTTCATAAAGGTAGAAAATTAAAAAATAAAGAAAGGCAAAATAAGCTTTTACAAAGTGAGGAAAGTTATTTATTGACCCGAATTTTACAAAAATAAGCAAAAGCAAATAAGATCTGAACTGAAAGATGATTCCTCGGGTGAATGATTGTTAAGAAAGGTAGAAAGTTTCTGATTTTTTGAGGAAATTGGATTTGAGCTATGAGATAAGATTAAACCCTTTAACTACTGGATTGAAAATACTAATAACAAAAGAAAATGGATTATTCAGTGTTCAAGATATATTTTAAAACTGATGAAAAAAATTCTTTTTTACTTTATGATAAAATATCATTTATAAACTGTTAATTGTTAATTTAACTTTTTTTTTTTATTCTGATTTGTTATTTAAAATATTGACTAAACTTTGCGCATCAACACCTGCTATCAAATTTATTTCTGGTCAATAACAAAAAAAATTTCCTATATACTTTAATGTAAATTTGGGAAGTGTCTCAAATGCGGTTAGATTTCAGTAAAAATAGAAAGCGTCTTGAGATTTTTCTAGGTAGGCGAATAGAAATGATGTCCTCC
>JABUQX010012541.1:0-5000 GCA_015478945.1 Trachelipus rathkii | reverse complement strand
TTTCTGGTTGTGCGAACAGTCATAGATTGCATACCGACAAGCTCTTCAGTATTTTTATAATTCCTTTCAACCGTCCCTAATAATAATAATAAGGTGGGCTGCAGCTTGACAACCTTTGTTGTCATTCACAGCTAAAAAAATAGGATCATAATTCATTGACCCTTTCATTTTAACTGACCACTTAACTTAAGTTGGCAGTAATGTCAATCACTCTTCTCTATACAGTCATGAGTAAATGGTATTGAAATATCTTTGTCTTTTCTGGACATAGACTTGATACAGCAATCAACATACAATTCTTAACAAATTTTCCTACTATGTAATATTTCCCAGGAAAAGCAATTTCCCTTGAAATTAGAAAGTTTGTCTTTGTAGCCTCTGTATTTTTGGTACATAATACATTCATAAGTTGCTGCTTTTTTTACAAGATTTTGTATCAAATTTTTTGCTTTGCAGGTATTTTTATTTGGATTTAAATTGGCGGGTAAGTAATGTTTAGTTTCAAAGTACCATCTCAAATTATATTCCTTAGGAACGGATACCGATTCCCAACACAAGAAAAAAAATTTCCTCTTTGGAGACAAATAAATATTTATTTTTTTCAATCAGGGTTGAAAGCTCTGTACTTAATTTCCATTTTCTCTTTTTTTTCATTCACAATTAAAAGCTTTAAGAACGAATTTTTTTTATTAGTTTCCAACTTCCCATTGGGGCATATTGAAAGCTTTTGAGAGTGACATGAGGCAGCGGCTCGCGGCATTTATGTTCTACACCTCTAAACTTTTGGATTGAAAATATTAATAATTAAAAAGAAAAAGTTATATTATAGTGATCAAAAATATAGTTTAAAATTAATGGAGAAATTTTTTTTTACTTCACTATATAAATGACAAAATCAAATTAAAATGTGTTAAATAATTAATATAGCTTTGACTTTTTATACTAGTTTAGTGGTCAAAATATTGATTAAATCATTGCAAGCGGATCAACAACTATTATATATATATATTTTTTCTCGATATTGGCTGATAAGCGTATCCTCAAATGGGGACTTAAATTGATAGTAAATATAGAAAGAACTGGAGACATTTCTTAGTAGTTGAAAAGAGATGATCCCTTCCATTTTAATATAATTGTGCACTAATGCCATGCTTTATATAAAAAATTCATGAATCATATTTTTACGTGATTACATTTAAATTACGAAAAATGTAAATCTGAATATTCAGAAAATAATTTAAAAAATAAAATGCATCATCTAAGAAAACAAGTTTATACTTGAAATTCTTAAATATGCATAAAATCTTCAGAGTAAAATGAAAAAAGTTTTGGAACAAAAACTAAACGGTATAGTGATAACATAAAAGAACTGCTCACATACTCGACAAACTGGTAAAAGTTTTGTTTTGTGAATTATGCCAAAAATTAAAATTTTTGATAAATGCAAGAAAAAAAATTGGTCCAAGAAAGGTTGCTTTAGACTGAGTTATGTACAGGTGGGAATCACTTGATAAGTGTTGCATGATGAAATATTTAACATTTTATCGTTAAATATGAATACCGCATATAATAGAGCAGTTCATAGATTTTTCGCGATAAATTATAATTATTTGCAAAAAATTATATATAATTCCAACAACTGTCGAAGAGAGGAGACAAAATTCAAGAGGAATTAGATTGGCTTCTCTTCTCTCTTCTCCTTGACCTTTGTTGGAAATCAAATGAGATAAAAAATAAAATTCATGAGTAATGTGAATTAGCGAGAAGATTTATGAGTTGAATATGTGAAAATAAAAGAGAAAATAGAGATCATAAAAACAGATTAAGTAGAGAATCGAGAAGGGGAAAGAACATATATTTGAGGACTGAATTTTGCAGTTTTTTATGAACGTTTACCATAATTGCTTCATAAATATTATAACCATAAAAGAAAAGTGCGTTGAAGAAATTAGATAAAGAAATCCTGTCTCTCTCTAATTAAGTTTAATTAATTAAACCAATAATTTTATTCAGGGTTGCGATTATCTTTCCTTTTATTCTTTTATTGGATAAAGTTTTTGGTTCTTTTCATTGATGATAATAATAAAGTAAAATTTTATATTCGTGTATGTAACTTTTTATTTCGTGTTTAAGTTTTAAAGTAGGAAAGTTTCTATTTTTTTAACTCTTTGGCCACGGAATATACAAGGTAGACACTGTAAAGTCATCTTGAAATAAAAGATTAAAATTTTTCATCTTATTTGCTCTTAACTTAAAGTAAAACAAATTAGATAAAAGATAATTGTCAATTACTTTCAGGAAGTTTATAGTAATTTTAATTAATGTTCATTAGCTGCATATATTTAAAATTGAAATCACGTTTTTGTATTATCCCATTTCTGAGGAGGAATTTCAATATTGTCTAGCCAAATAAACTACTGAAATTTTATATTTTTTAGTTAAGCAAATTTATATATGTGAGTTTTTCTTTTATTTTTCTAGATTTGTTTGGTGACTTAGAAAGGAATGGTAAATTTCTTTTCAAACTAAGCAAAATCTAAAATTTATTTTCAGGAAATACAGGAATGATATCTTTTCTCTTTTTATTGCGTTAATGAGAAATTTTATTTAGTATCTAGAATCCAGAGAGAATAGCTAAATTGAAGGAAATGAATGTTAAAATAAAATTTTTGCAATAAATATTTCTATCTCTATTAAAAAAAAAAGATACGCTGTATTAGGTTCTATATTCAGTATTTTTAATTAATTTAAAAATCTTTCGATATGTCGTATGAGATAATGGAAGAGCAGAGGACTAAGAGTAAGGGTCAAGAGTAAGAGCACCAGTTGAGTTTCATAATTAAAACCAAACTGGTGTTTTGATATAAGATTAGAGAAACATTAAAAACGTTTCCAAATCTTCCGTTTAGGAATAGTTTTAAAAACTTTTGAAATAGCAAATATTAAAGCTATAGGACGATGATTAGTTTGCTCAGATTAGTCTCCCTTCTTCTGCTTATGTTGAATGTGAGCATGATTTAGCGTGAAGTAGAGACAAATAGACAAACAGGGACGAAACGATTTACCAAGGCAGGGTGCAAGCTTAGAAGCATATGTTTTCACTGAAACTGGAGAGAGATACCATTAAGATTAATCTCATTTTTAGTGTTAAGCAGAAATTAGGCCTTTACAAGAAATTACAATGCTAGGCATAAATGAGTTGAAGGAAGGTGGAGGAGGAGGAATAGCTCCGGAATTGTCTGAAATGAAATAAGATGAATGGTTCTGAGCAAAGGTTAAAATTTTAGGATTTACTTAAACCTAAAACAGCAGTAGTGCAATTGGATGAAATAAAAGAAAGGAAAGATGATGAAGCAGTGATAGTGAAGGTATTTTTTACAAAATTCCATGAGAATGTGAGGAAGGATAGCCAGAAAGATTATTGTTTTATCTACTGAGGAAAAAGTATTTATTATCACTGAGAAAAGAAACTGAACAATTCCGGGATGAATTATAAATAGCAGAAATTTCTGGGAAACTAAAGTTAAAAATACTGTTTGTGAGGTTTAGTTGAAGGAAAAGTGAATTGATTTTACGTCTCCTTGACAGAGAGAATAGCCTCAATTATTTGTTCTGCACATTTCGAAAGACCTCTCTGTGAAATTGTGATCATTTCAAAGGTAAATAAAGAAACACAACAGCAAATCCAACCAGTAAGAAGGGTCATACTATAAAACTGTTTCCACGCTGAAGGCGGAGACCGTTCCTGTGGAAATTTTGACGAGATAGAACTGGATACGTATATAAAAAGATGATTGAAAAAAACCAATATGTGGCATTATCTTAACGGCATAATATGAAAGATTTTTAAGTAAATAAAAATTATAGTTTAATTTAAATAACGATTAGTTGTACTTAAGGAAATAGTAGGAAAGTTTGCAAGCTGCATCTACACAACTAGGAAAAAGCACTGGCTGTGGTGAATATTAAAATTATCATATATATATATATATATATATATATATATATATATATATATATATATATATATATATATATATATATATGGCCAGCCTCCCGAAAGCATCATGCATGTAACTAAAAAATTATAACAGCTACAGGAAAATAAATATCATTTTTGATTTTAGCAAGCAATTTCATCGATGAAACTTAAAAAAAAATTATTTTATTCTAATATTTATTAATAACACCTTAAATATTAGCATAATCTTTGGTCTGGCAAAGTACGCTCTCAACAACCCTTGCAGTCTCATCAACCTTTCCATTTCTGCTTTATGCGAGAGCTAAGATGCCAAAGAGTTTTTATTCTGCCTCTGGAGAAAATGTAATTTTTCTTTTTATTGCCTTTTTAGGGGTCGAACACGGACGGAACAGAAGGGGGACGAATCCCCCTCGCGTCCCCGGGAGGCCGAGATTCCCGACTCTTGCCATCGTTGCTTATTACCCGTGGGACATCTTTAGTTAAAAAAGGAAAAAAATCAACATTTGCACCTTTGCGTGCTCACTCGGAGTACGCGAGCTTCTTCGTATTTCAGAAAACGGAAATATCATACAAGTTTTCCAACATTTTTAAACAATTTTAAAATTTTCAAGCGTTATGTTGGGTAATTACAAGGATAAAAATGTCTCCTGATAATAAAAATTTATTTATTTTCCTTACCTGTTATGGTGTTTTTTTACGTGCATGTTGCTTTCTGGAGGCTGAACATTATAATATAAATATATATTTATAATATATATATATATATATATATATATATATATATATATAATATATAATATATAATATATATATATATATATATATATATATATATATATTATATATAGTATAATATATATATATAATATTTATATATATATTATAATTATATTATATAAATATATAATAATATATATATATAAATATATATAATATATAATAATTATATATAGTTAGATATATATATATATATATATATAATATATATAAATAATGTCTTGTATACACAGATCTCCTC
>JABUQX010012540.1:22500-35000 GCA_015478945.1 Trachelipus rathkii | reverse complement strand
AAGTTTCGAGTGGAGCAGGAGATGAAGCAAAATAAATTCATAATTTTCCCGCGTTATAGGGGCTGTTGAAACCAATCGATTCTTTTAATGTATTAAAAACATTTGATATATATATATATATTCTATATATGATATATATATATATATATATATATATGTATATATATATATTATATCTATACTATATAATATATATATATATATTATATATATATATATCATATTATATATATATATATATTATATTATTATATATAATATTAATATTTAGTTTATTTAATAAATAGTTTCTATTCTATCTTATACAGATATATATAATATATAATTATATATATATTATATATATATATATATATATATATATATATATATATATATATATATATATATATATATATATATATATATATATATATATACAGGGTGTCTCAGCGAATACGTAACAGCTGTGTATCGCGTGAAGTATTGCGTATGTGACAAAATTTTCCGAATAAAAACCTGTGTCTCTTTACAGTAGCTCTAGCGAGGTGGGACAAGTTTAGCGAGTTTATTTTTTTGCGCAATGCGCAGTAGTCTATATGCGCCAAACTATGTGTTTTTTTGAATGGAATGGTATATTTTTTATTCCAGATTTGAAATGTACGTATGAAATTATACATTAATTACTTAACACACTTTTACCTACAGTTTATACCGTACACGCTATCCACGTTCAAAACATTGAATCTTTAATGGTGTACACGACAGACATAGGTAAAACAAACACAGGTTAGCAAGATAGTTTTATTACAGTTATGAGTCAGAAGGTATGTCGCAGGCCATCAACGTCTGCGGACGTACACTTTTAAAGATGCTGCTCAAAGTGCCCACCACCTGCACGGATACATGCGCTTGCCCTCTTCATCCAATGTTCTGTCGTTGCCAAACCGATGGATATCGGCCGTAATTCCCGACATGCGTTTCGAATACGATGCTTCAGATCGTCCACCGAGGTTACTGGGGTAGTGTAGCCTGCATAAACCACAGATTTTAGGTAACCCCACAGGTAATAGTCGAGAGGGGTCAGGTCGGGTGAGCGGGGTGGCCACGGCACAGGTCCATATCTCCCGATCCATTTCCCTGGAGACACACGGTTGAGGTAGGTCGTCACACCCCTTGCACTGTGTGCAGGACACCCATCTAGTTGAATGTACATGTTGCGCCGTGTCTGAAGTGGCACATCTGCCAGTAATCCTGGGAGGATATATCGCAAGAAATGGAGAAAGCGTTCGCCTGTGAGGTGCTCATTGTAAAAATAAGGCCCAATAAGTTGACTGTGAAGGACCCCACACCACACATTGACGGTGAAAATATTCTGGTGGCGGGCACTGAAAGTGATATGGGGATTTTCATCTGCCCAGTGCCGCCAATTCCAACGGTTTATCACTCCATTTGAGGTAAAGCAAGCCTCATCTGTCCACAGGATGTTCTGAAGGAGGTGTACATCCTCATCAAGAAGGGTTTCCATCAAAGCTAGGAAGCCTAATCTCCTCTCAGCGTCTCCAGGACGCAATCCGTGCACGATGTGCGCCCTGTATGGGGTCATGTTATACGTCATACGAATTCTACGTACAGTCTCTTTGGAAATCCCAAGGACCCTGCTAGCCTGCCGTAACGATGAACAGGGATTTTCATGGGTGTATAAGAGAACCTCTAACTCCACGTCAAATGTACGCACACGATTCTGTACCGGGACTTGCCGTGGTGGTTGTGCAACAGATCCTGTAACGGCAAATCGTCTGTAGATCCTATAAATTGTCACGTGCGACGGGTGACGGCAATCAGCATAGCGTTGCTCATAGATACTTGCGGTACAGTATCTATGTGTTTCACGATTTGGTTCTAAACACCCAAATTTACTCAACGTAATGTCCGAAAGGTTTACTGTTTGCTAAGTTCCCTTCATTACACCTACGGTATGTGCGTTAATATAAGTATTTGTGTAGTGTACACCAGTAGGATTCAATGTTTTGAACGTGGATAGCGTGTATGGTATACACTGTAGGTAAAAGTGTCTTCAGTAATTAATGTATAATTTCGTACGTACATTTCAAATCTGGAATGGAAAATATACCCTTCCATTCAAAAAACACATAGTTCCGCGCATTTTCACTACTGCGCATGCGCAAAAATGAACTGTAACTGTCCCATCTCGTACACCTACTTAAAAGACAGGTTTTATTTCGAGAATTTTGTCACATACGCAATACTTCACGCGATACACAGCTGTTACGTATTCGCTGAGACGCCCTATAATTTAGGGATGCCCGATATCTAAAAAATATCGATAAATCGATATATCGATATTTAAAAATATATCATATCGCCTTCGATATTATCGCCAAGAAAAAATTATCGACTAATTTCGATATATCGATATTTCGATATTTTATCTTATCCCGATTATAATTTGATGTATTATAATACATTATATATATATTATATATATATTATAAAATATATAATAATATATATATATATTATATATTATATATATATATATATATATATATATATATATATATATATATATATATATATCTCTATATATATACGTATATCCTCAGATTAGGCGACGCAACATAGTTAAAAAACAACGATAGCTACAATAAAATTGAATACATTTTTGGAATCAGGGGCAAAATTTCAGTTATTAAAAGTACAAAATAAATTAAAACTAACATAAAATAAAAAATAAAATAAATAACAAAGTTTTTAGGGATTTACGATGTTCCCAATTTTGCATCGGTGGCCATGCTGCAGTTAAGCAGATTTATTTACGTTCTTAAACTATGCAAGTTGTTAGGTATTTCACAGTATTACGGTTTAATACTAACCTAACTATAATAATATAGATATATATATATATATATTATATATATATATATATATATATATATTATATTATATATATATATATATATATATATATATATATAATATATATTAGTCCGATCTCCCGTTTCGTGTGGCCGTTAAGTAACTTTGTCCATATATATATATATTATATAGTATATATATATATAGTATATATATATATATATATATATATATCTATATATATATATATATATATATTATATATAATATATGATATATATATGAAAGAGAGAGAGAGAGAGAGAGAGGAGAGAGAGCGAGAGAGAGAGATGAGAGAGAGAGGAGAGAGAGAGGAAGGCTTTAATTTAATATGACGGCAGACGTATGTACAGAAAGAAAAAGTGGGTAGAATGGAAAAAGGAATCTCACTCTTCCAGGTCTTTCCAAACCTTTCAAGTTTCCAAACTCCAAGAGGTTGAAGACTCTAGATATGTTGTGCTAGAAGGCGTTTGATGTTGGATCTTGAGGAACTGGGGAAGGTGTTTTTGACTTTTTGTGGACGAGTGAAAAAATTAACCCGGAGACGCGTTCCTCAGAAAGTTAAGAAATAAACATAAAAATCAGATTGGATATTAAAATGAAAAATAAAAAAATAGCTATTAAGTATTAATGAAGCTAGGAATCTTCAAAATGATTTCTATTTAAGTACAAAATAAATATTGATTCTAACAACGAAATAATTTAAATTGGGATGGTAGACAACTGATACCTGGACGACTCTGGAAGTCTGGATCCTTAAGAAAATCTATTAAATTGTAGTATTAAAATGAAATAATATTTAAGAAGTTTGAACTGGATGGCAGACGACTTATCATAAGAAAAACTTAGTGATGTACGCCCAAATACTAACTTTTAGTAAATGGCTATTATAAAATCGTTAATTTAGTTTATTACATATTTAAGCAAACAATCGTAATCGCCAGTAGATGATTAAACTAGTCGGTACTCGGTATGTTAACTGTAAACCAGCTCACAGGAGTCCTGTTCCGGAATTAGATTTCTGCAGGATTATCTTCGTCTACACTGACACTGAACACACTCCATAAGACCTACACGTAAATCAGGATCAGGCCTGGTCTCGAGTGGACGCAAAGTCTTGCCACTGAATTAACTAATAATTGTTAGTGAATACTCAGAAAGACAATTTGAGCTATGTGGTTGTGCCATGTCCCGAATCCCCCCCTCTCCCTATTTTTTGGTTCCCGAAAAGACGAAAAATCTAAAACCCCCAATTTTTCGGTTTATTTATACACGACATTGGGGGACGGACGAAGAACGAAATATGGGGAAAAAAAGAGTTTCATAACTTCAGGGTGTCGGGAGAGGGGGATAAGATTTTATTTTTTTCCGGCCTTTAAAAAAATTTTTTTTGAAAAGAATTATCGGATTTCGATATTAAGAAAAAAATCGAAATATCGATATATCGCCCAAGAAAATATCGCCCAAAAAATATCGATATATCGAGCCAAAAATATCGATATTTCGATATATCGATATTTTTGGCCATCCCTACTAAGAAGTCTCTATGCTAGAATCCCGGTGGGGTGACCGTTATATATATATATATATATATTATATATATATATATATAGTTTATATATATATGATATAAATATATATATTATATATATCATATATATATATCCCATAATATAAAAATAGTATATATTACATAAATATTATAAAGATAAAAAGATATAATTATACTTATTTACTATATATATATATAGTATATATTTGTAGATATCTATAAGAAATAATACATGTATAAAATATTTATATACAATAGATATATATAAATATATATATATTAATATATTTTTATAGTATATATATATATATATATATATATATATATATATATATATATATATATATATATATATATATATATATATATAATATATATATATATATATATCCAGAGATGGGCATCGTTACATGAAATTTGGTTAGCGTTACGTTACTCGGTTACTTGAGAAGAAAAGGGGTAGCGTTTAACCGTTACATAGACATTCGTTACAATTTTTAAATCTTTGACCGGCGTTACGTTAACTCGTTACATGGTAACGCCGTTACATGTAAGCGCGTTACTTTCGTCAGTTTTCGGGCTTAATTAATAGTTTTACAGTTTTGGTTACATGATCATATACATATTTACTGCTGAAGGATTAAATCATTGGATTAACTAACAGTTTTTAAACTTTTATTCAAAAACTGCAATTTATATTACTATCATTGACCAAATATTAGAAATAAACAATTTTTAAATTTTTATCTATTTTAAGTTTCATTATGTAAAGTTAGTGCAATAAATAATATACATTTATGAAATTTAGTGATACAATATTATCCTATTTAAATTTTTTTTATAATTTTATTTTATTAATAAACGAAGAGGAGATTATCTCAATTGTGCGTCACTTTGAAACCCTATAGCTAGCCCGTCCTTCTTTCAACCATTGGTTTGATATTATTTGGTATTGTGTGTTTTTTTGTGTGTTTTGTAGTTTTGTTTGGGCTCTCCGTTCTGTGCGTTTGGGCTTCTCAATATTCTTATTTTAGGTTAGTTTGTTATTTGTGCGTTATGGGGGGGGGTGGGGGGTGGGGTGGGGGGGGGGGGTTAAGACGAGATATTATTACTAATTAATAATGATATAATAATATTAAAAATTGGCAGTTATAATTTTATTGTAAAGTTAGGTAATTATAATAAAATAATAATAATAATAATAATAATAATAATAATAATAATAATAATAATAATAATAATAATAATAATAATAAATAATAATAATAAACATCGTTAATCACTTATTAATAAATGATAATAATTTTTTGTAACCATAAGTAGAGCATAAATAAAATTAAAAAAGAAAGACATAAGAATTTTATTTATGGTAACTTAATTAATAACATTACAAATATGAAGAATTACCTTTAAGAATGACTAGCGCTTCAAACATATTATCAGATAACTTGGATCTCTTGGGAGAATGAATGTGACCCGCAAAGCTGAATAACCTTTCTACAGGGGCCGATGAAGTAGTGGAGTATTGTAAGATGCATAAAAGACTTTTTTAACACAGGAATACCTATTAAGTGACTCTAGGGATCTGTTGTTATCCGTAAGGTATTTAAGCACTTCTATTTCTAGTTCATCTTTATTTAATGACGCGGGTGAGGTAGATGACAAACTCTCGTGTTCAAAAAGTGTCATCTGGACCCTGCTTAAGCCTCCAGCTCAAATCCATTACTTCGTTATGCTCTTGAGATGTATTTGCTTTTGAACCTTATTTCTGACAGCCACGATTAGCTTTCCTGATACTTTTCCCCTAAATTTTCGTCGGTATTATATTCGGGGTTTATGGCGAGCCATTTGAATTTGTGGTTAGGATTAGAAATAGACATGCCAGAACTGCTGTGTTGGCCGAGATATGCAAACTAAGAAACTCCCGAAATCTCTTCCTCGAAACCTGAAGCTAATGCGTAAGAAGAGGATGAACATGTCCAAGTAGAGAAGAGACGTATTTAAGAGACTTAATATTTTTTTTTCCAATCACTTGGTAATGTGGAAGCAAAGTTCCATAAACAGATTTTATCACCCTCTAGCCTATCTATGCAACACAAATTGGTTGAAATATACTAAAATGGGTACTCTTCAAGAAATTCAATTTCAATGTCTCTGAAGCATGGGAGGCTGGATAAAAAGATGGAAAAAGCAAAAGTTGAAAGACTTGGAACTTACTGGTTATTAAAGAAGCCAATCCCTTTTTTCCTCAAATTAAAAACCTGTCTGTTAATTGAACTGGTACTACCATGTTTAACAAGTACCATTGAAAGGTCTTTTAGCACTCTTTGAAGAGTAAATACTTGGCTAAGAAACACAATAAACGAAGACAGGCTTAATGAACTATATAGGATGAGTATTCATAGAATATTAGTAAGTAAAAAATGAACGAATTGGAAACCAATGTAATTGCGGAATTCGCTGAAAATCCAAGGCGTCTAATGCTAGTTTAGATTTAATATTTTTTAGCACTCAGGACTCAATACTCGCCAACCTCCATAAATATTACTTTAGGTCTCTCAAATAGATATTTTTTTTACTAGGAAATATGTCATCAACATATCTCTTCCACAAGTAGACTTACCCCCCTATTTTCGCAAGTCTACTTGTGGAAGAGATATGTTGATGACATATTTGCTATTATACCTAAGTCTTTCCCAATAAATCAATTTCTTCTGCAAATCAACGATCTAACTCCTTCTATCACGTTTACTTTCGAAAGCCAGATAAATGAACACATACCTTTTCTGGATCTATTAATTACCCAAACAGGAACTCATTTAACCTATAAAGTATATCGTAAGCCAACTCAAAAAAATCAACTTCTCCATTATTATTCTTATCATCCCCCTTATATTAAAAATAATATAATGTTTAATATGTTCCTTAGAGCTTTTCATTATTGTGACCCCCAATTTTTACAACAAGAAATTAATTTTATATTTCAAACTTTCGCGAAACTAGCTTATCCCCAACATCTTATTAAAAGAAAACATAAACAAGCATATTCCAGTTTCCTGGGATTCGGAAAACTCTCCTCCTGATTTGGAAAATATCAAAGTGGTACCGTTTTCTCCGCCTCTTCTGGATCTTAAGTTTATGCTTAAGCATTTATTTAACATTAATTTGATCTTTAATTTCCCTGAGACTCTCTCACGCATCTTAGTCATTAACAATACTACAAAAAGAGAGGCTATGGGAGGTGTTTATCATATTCCGTGTGATATGTGCAATGAATCATATTATGGAGAAACGCTTAAGTCCTTGAAAATTAGAATCGACCAGCACAAGGGAGAAGTCAGAAGAGGGAATCAAAGCAGCGCAGTTTTTGGACACATGACCAGTGAAGACCATGTTATGAATTGGGATGGAGCATATTTTTTATTCCGATCCAAGGATAAAAACTTAAATCAGATGATAGAATCATTTTTTATATCAACAAGAAATAATTTTAATTTGTCCGAGGGTTTTTTTTTAATTTTGATTCTATTACCAAAAAAATCATAAAAGATAGGACCCCTAAAATAAAAGGGGATTAAGGGGAGGTTGAATCGTTAATATTGATAAGTAATGAATAAGAAGAAAGAGAACGAGACGCCACCCTATAATTTTCTCTGTAACTTTTTTATACTGTGTTTTTATAGTAATTTTAATATTGTTAAAATCTTTTTAGAAATTAGTTTTAGTTCTGAGGAGGGGACCGAGCTGTTTTAGGTCCCGAAACGTCAACTATTAGTAATTTTCATTTCAATTAAAGTTTTTTAAAGTGGTTTTTAATTAATTGTTTTATTTAACTATAGAGTATGAGTTTTTAAGAAGAGGACTCTCTAATTTTTATCTTAATATATATATATATATATATATATATATATATCGTCATATAAAGAATATATATCTATATATATATATATATATATATATATATATATAAATATTATATATATATATATATATATATGTATACTATATATATATATATTACAATTACAACCGCTCCCAGGAAGGGTCAAGAACCTGTCAGCGGGGCCAGCACTGCTCTGAATCTTCAAAACTCCAATCCCTGCATCGACGCAAATCCAATGTCTCTCATGATCCTCCACACGAGCTTTCCCATCTCTTCCTAGGTGTTCCTCTTGGTCTCGTTTCCTCTGGCTCGTTTCCTCGTGTCTCCACTCGCCAATCTCTTTTTGGCTACTCTCCCTTCTTGCATCCTCTACAGGTGTCCCCACTACTCTCTAGCTGCATCCATCTTAATTAAAATAGCCATCACTCCAACCTCCTCCCTTATTCTTTCGTTTTTCTGTCTGTCTCTTCTAGTCTTTTCCATTATCGCTCTCAAAACGTACATCTTCGCCGACTGTATTCTAATATCTCTTGTTGTCGTACTCCATGTTTCTCTTTGCTCCATATAGTAAAATCGGTGTTACCACACCTTTAAATTTCATCCTTTTTTTTTCCACCCCTCATTTGTCTATCTTTCAGTATGGGATACACTGCTCTTACTGCTCCCTCATACTGAGCTATCCTACTTATGATCTCTTGTACATTTCCTCCCTCTCTTCCAAATACTCCACCCAAATATTAACATTTCTCTACCATCTTTATTTCAGTCCCCTCCACCTCTATTCTCAACTCTCTTCCTACTTCTTTTCTCTACTGGGACCACCATGATCTTCGTCTTTTCCTGCGTTTATAGTCAAGCCGGCCTCTCTCAGACTGTCGCAAAACATATCATTACCTCTCTCAACCTGTCTCCCTCTTCCTCTCCAGCACGCAAGTCCTCCGCATATGCAAAAATATCAATCGTCCAAATCTCCGAATTTTCTTCTCCTCACTTTTTTTTATCACTACATCCAGATATGATAACAAACAAAATTGGTGACAACAAGCTTCCTTGTTTAACCCCTGTTCTCACCTCGAACCATTTCCTATTCTCATATTCTGTTCTTACATTATTACATTTGCTATTTCTGTACAAACTCTCCAGAGCTCCTCTCAACTTTCTACCCAATGCATACTCTCTCTCTAGCCCTCTCACAGTCTCTCTCTAGGTACTGAATCAAAAGATTTCTTCAGATCTATGAAAGCTATATATGCTCGTTTGTTGAATTCCCATACCTTTTTCAACGTAATTCTCAGAGCGAACAAGAGATCCGTCGTGTTTCTGTTCTTTCTATATCCGTGCTGGTCTTCCCCCAGTCTGGGCTCTACTACTATTCTCAACCTTTTCTCTAAAATTCTCTCATATGTTTTTGCCAGATGGTTCAACAAGGAAATTCCTCTGTAGTTTTTGCAGTCTTTTGTATCTCCTTTTCCCTTATATATTGGCACTATAATTGACTTTCCCCATCCTTCTGGTACTTCACTCTCGTTCCAACACCTATTAAACAGTTTCAAAATTTCTTCTTTCATTTTCTCTCCTCCCTCTTTTATCAATTCTATGGGTATCCCATCTTCCCCCGGTGCCTTACCGTTCTTCATCGCTTTCAGAGCCACCTCTAATTCTTCCATAGTGATCTCCTCCCCATCTTCCTCTCCCTCCACCATCTCTTCTCCCTCCTCCTCCCCCTGTTTATTCACATTTAGCAGTTCACTGAAGTACTCCGTCCATCTCCTGTTTGTGTCTATTGATTTCACCAAAACCTCTCCCTGCTTATACTTGATGTTGCACACTTTCCTCTTTGATCCTCTATATGTTTTTGCCAGTCTAAAAATCTTCTTCTTTTCTGCCCTCCCATCTTTCATCATTTCTTCCGCCTCTCTCTTTGAGCCTCTTCCCTCTCTTCTTTTCACTCTCTTTGCATCAATTTCTTGCCTCCACATCCTGAGCCCTTGTTTGTACGTTTCTATTTTTCAGCCCACCTTTTCATCAATACCGTTTTCCTCTTTTTTGCCTTCTTCCCGTTTCTCAGTCCATCACTTTGTGTGTCTTTTCTTCGTTTCTCCTACCCATCTTTTGCCTAGAGTCTCTCCTCTGCTCCCTTCTTAATCGTTCTTGTTATCTCCTCCATCTTTCCTACTCCATCTTAAATGTTCTAAGTCTTCATTTATTTTTTCTAATATATTCCCTTTCTTGTCACATTCCTTCAGTGATTCCACTTTAATCCCATTTCTCTTTTCTTATTCTGCAGTTTTTCTGCCTTCACCACCAGGGTTCCGTCACTCAACAAATCTAATGATCTGAATCCATTGTTACTCCAGGTATTACTTAAACATTCCTTATTATCCTACTATCAGATGATATTATATCGTCTTTAATAGATCTCTGATCGAATTCTCCTGTGATATTATTCCATCTATACCTTGCGAACCTATGTGAGTACCTCCTTGAAAAAAAACCATTCCATGATCTTCAATTCCCTTCCTCAGACAGAAATTTATCAGCATCTCTCTTCTTCAATATTCCTTACCTCCTCTCCATACTGTCCTACCATTGTCTCCACCTCGTCTCTTCTCCTCCCACTCGTGCATTGAAATTTCCAATCAGAAACAGTACATCCTCCCTTCTTACGTCTTCTACATTCCCCTCCAACATTTTTCATGAACTGTCTTTTTTTCCTCTCCGTGTGCCCTGTTGCGGCGATATATACCTGATAGCAAGTGGTACCTTCTTTGGACTTGATTTTAAAAGTGCAATCCTTATAAGGTCTTTTAGTGTAGAACTTCTATAGTCTGTATGAAAGGGGACATCTTCGGCCCTATTATGAAGCCTACTTAGTGCTTTCTGATTCCCTCCTCTACCCCTTTATATATCAATACATATCCTCCTCCCATATCTTCTTCCTCTCTATTCTCCTCTCATTCGCATTTCTGCCATTCCCATCACGTCGATCCTCCTCTCCCTCATAATCTCCAGGAATCTTCCTCCTCCTTTCACACTACCGTCGCAATATTAAGCGTAGCGCATCTAATCTTAAAAACATTATTCAAGTTCCTGGTCCAAAATCGTTTCCGGGGTTTGTTACCTAAAGGTCTGTCTACATCCGAGGGTGGTCATTGAGTATATATATATATATATATATATATATATATATATATATATATATATTATATATATATATATATATATATATATTTGTTATGTGTATATATAATATATATATATATATAATTAGATTATTGTTTTGATTTTGATTTTTCATGTAGGCCCATGAATACTAGCACCAAAATATTGAAAATTGGAAAAAATTTCTCATTAACAGAGGCAAACAAACTGGGTATTGGTATTCAGAGCATTTTTTAAAATAAAAAAGATGTTTCTCCTCCAACTATACAAGCTCTAAAAAATTTCATAATAATCGGATAAGTCATAAAAACGTTATGGAAAATATCATCTTTGAAATGTCTGGCACTGAAATACGGCATAATTCTTTCACCGAAAAGCAAATCAAAGAATGCCAATTGAGGGCAAACCGTGAGGGCCATTGAAAATCCTTCAAGGCAAACCTTTTTGTAACTCGCCCAATGCCACATTCTGACTACTGTTTGGTCCAAATAGGATGAATATTAAGGTTTTTAAACCTAAAAATCACTTTTTGTCCCAAACTTGCCCACAAACAATTTCAAATCTAACCCTTCCCTAACAGTAAATTTGCCTCAGAATATGTGATACGCTTCTCTGAGGAGCTAATGTCTTTCCTTCATCTGGAGGACAATATATTATTTGCCTGAATGAATAGTTATATGATTTATGTCAGCGGGGAATTGTTAGTTACCATAGCATAAATTGTTGCTTACTCTCTTTACACCACGTTAAATGTTAATATTGATAAAGAGAAACTACATGAATGTCGATTGAGCAGTAAGTTCTTTCAAATGTTAAATATTCTCGTGATATGAAAGATCATTTAAAAAGTATTTGACAAAAAAAAAAAAAAAAAAAAGTTGCTCTCGTAAATTAGTTTTCCGGTTCATTGAAAACAATGATCAAACAAACCTTTTTTGAACAATTTTCTCTAAATTACTAAATCTCGGAGATACTTTAATAAATTAAATGAAAAATACCTTCATA
>JABUQX010012540.1:17500-20000 GCA_015478945.1 Trachelipus rathkii | reverse complement strand
CTGTATCTCAAAATCTTCGATAGCTACATAAAAACTGAATGCATTTTTGAAATCGGCGAACATTTTAATGCAGGAAACAAAAATATTTTAATAATTATTAATTACCTCCTTAAATAAAATTAGTTAAAATAACATCTTTCTCCTGGCAGCAAAAGCCCAAACTATATATTAGGCTTGTTACCCATAAAAATATCGTTTTCTTTATATCCCTTCGATATTTTAAGATCAACTTTAAAAATCGTGATATTTATATTTTTTTTATAATTAACTTAAAAAATACTGTTTTTATATTTTTGCAAATTATTTTACCAGCACCCACGGATCGGGGGTTACGGGGGGCTTCACTCCCGTAGATTATCTTGTGTGCCATGCATTTATGTTAATAAATTAAAAAAATAATTTTTCACTTCCATCTCATGCAAGCAGTACATTTCAAGATATCTGCCGAGCCTAATATTTAATGGGTTATGTCTCAGAAATTTTGGGGGACGCGAATTGTCGTACATCAAAACATATTTATTATTATTATTATTAATACTTTTTAATCGCACTTCATTTTATTTCTTATTTACTTTCCTGCATTAAAATGTTCGCTGATTTCAAAAATTATTCAGTTTTCATGTAGCTATTGTAGTTTTTAAGTTACAGGTGTTAGCTAATCTGGAGGCTGACCCCTATTATTCATGTATTATTGTAGCTTATGATTTTTATATTATTTTATTATAGCAATAGCTTCAGCAAACGTTCTTGAGATTACACTGTAAAATTAAAATGACTCGTTACGATGTTAGTTTAATGTGATAACAGATTTGATTTATTTTTTCTGAAGGTGCATATTTTTGTTCTTGGCTATTAAAAGAGTAAGGAAAATATATTATGCAAAATTCAATTCTCTAAATTTGCTACAAGAAATGAGAAGAAGAAAATGGCAAATATTTAATGCTACGTTGCCATTTACGCTTATTTTTAACTATTATTTAAATATTATATTTAAAATTAACAAAACCCTTAAATTAAGTTTAAGTTCCTCTAATATTTATTTTTATTCGATTATTTTCTTTTCTTAGCTTTAAGTTTTCTTAATAAAATAGATATATTTTGATATGCTTGTCATTTTAACTCAACAATAATATAGTATTTCCGCTTTTAAAATTGGAACTAAATAAATTTCTTCACAATTGCTAGTGTTTTGATTTTGTTGCTTTAATTCATAAATATATATTTAATAAGAATCCGTAAGATTCAAAGCATTAAAAACAGTGATGTTTGTAATTGAGCAGACTTAAAATGAATTTGACTATTGTCAAAAATAATCTTGAGAATTTTTTATATTGACTATTTCAACTTTCAAACAAGCAAACTTTTAAAACCCTGCTTCTAATAATACATCATAAATTGATAAACAAAAATAAACCTCTTTCTTCAATTATTACATTATAAATTGATAAGCAAGCAAACTTTAAAATCCCTCCTTCTATTATTATATCATAAATTAGTAAAACAAGAAAACTTTATAACCAGTCCTTCTTTATTATTGCATCATAAATTGACAAACAAAGCAAACTGTTATAACCCCCTCCTTCTATTATTATAATATATTGAAAAACAAACAAGCTTTAAAATCCCTTAGTTATTATTTCATCATAAATTCTGATAAACAGTCAAACTTTTAAAAAAATTTATCATATTCAAAACTTTTATAACCCTTCAATTATTATATCACAAAATTGATAAACAAGCAAACTATTATAACCCTCCTTCTATAAATACATCATAAATTGATAAACAATCAAACTTTTAAACCACTTTCTATTATTATGTCATATATTGATAAACAAGCAGCTTTTTAAAATCACAATTTATTATTTCATCATAAATTGGATAAACAATCAAACTTTCAAAACTCCTTCCTTCTATTATTACATCATAAATTGATAAACAATCAAATTTTTATAATTCCTTTCTTTAGTATTATATAATAAATTAATATTAATCAAACTTTGAAACCTATCC
Organism: Trachelipus rathkii; assembly: GCA_015478945.1. Classification (NCBI taxonomy): domain Eukaryota; kingdom Metazoa; phylum Arthropoda; class Malacostraca; order Isopoda; family Trachelipodidae; genus Trachelipus; species Trachelipus rathkii. Next base: position 17,987 of record JABUQX010012540.1, on the reverse strand, counting down.
ATCTATTATTACATCTTAAATTGACAAACAATCAAACCTTTATAGCTCCTCCTATATTATGTTATAAATTGAATAAGCAAAGTTTTATAACCTCTCCTTCTATTATTAATCATAATTGATAAACACGCAAACTTTTATAAACCCTCATTCTGTAATTACATCATAAATTGATAAACATTCAAATTTTTATAACCCCTCTTTCTATAATTATATCATATATTGATAAACAAGCAAGCTTTTAAAACCACTAGTTATATTATTTCATCATAAATTGATAAACAGTCAAACTTTTAAACATTCCTTAAATTATTACATCATAATTTGGTGAACAATCAAACTTTTATAATCCCTTCAATTAATTATTATATCATAAATTGATAAGAAAACAAACTTTTAAAACCCCTCCTTCTATAATTACATGAAAATGATAAACAATCAATCGTTTATCCCTCCTTCTATTATTATATAATAAATTGATAAATAGTAA
>JABUQX010012540.1:10000-12500 GCA_015478945.1 Trachelipus rathkii | reverse complement strand
ACCTCCATGAAACTAATGTATTACGCTTTGGTATGTCGAGGCTAGGTGAACCAGCAACACAAGTTGCTATAATCCTTTTCATAGTTCTCTTTACGGTAAGGTATTAAAAGTTGCTTTAGTGTTTGGTTATTTTATTAAATTTACATTGAATTATATGCAAACAAGTGGCTGACCTAAAGTTGCTCGCAATAATATATTTACAGCTTTTATTATACCTAAACGTCTCGCTAACTCAAAACTTTATTAAAACATGCTATTGATGTCCTCAGAGAGAGAGAGAGAGAGAGAGAGAGAGAGAGAGAGAGAGAGAGAGAGAGAGAGAGAGAGAGAGAGAGAGAGAGAGAGAGAGAGAGAGAGAGAGAGAGAGAGAGAGAGAGAGAGAGAGAACGCCAAAATCATAGGTTATGTTTGCTTACAAGTTTCACCAAAATACATGTTATTTACATAAATATGACATAAAGTATGATATAAAATGCTATAAAATATTGTACTACAATAGAAATTACATTATTTAGTACATATTACAATGCGAAAACATCTAATGAAGGTTAAAACAAAACCGTATTTTGTTCCGAAAGTTGATAAAAAAAAGCTATTCCAAATACCGAGTTCGTTTTCTCTGATTTTAACAGAAAATGCAATCTGGGTTTGACTCATATTTTATAAGGACTTTTAAAAAGTATTATTTAAACTCTACAATATTTTTTAAATACAATTTATTTTGACAATATTATATTGTGAGCACTATATATCACTTCAGGAATGCAACGGAGATTTAGCATGATGACTGGAAGAGATAGTAACCAGTTTTATTTCCGCGCCATGGTAGCACTCTTCAGCGATGGATGAATGAAATCTTTCGATTTGGCCATTTACTGAAGGGTGGTAAGTGATTGTCCGGAGTCTGTGAAGTCCAATCAAATTTGATAGTTCGGTGAAAACAACTCCTTCATATTGTGGTCTGAGATTACATAGAGAGGAATTCCAAATCTTGATATCGATTCCATAAAGGCAAATGCGACAGATTTTGAAGTCGTATTCACTAGAGAAATTGCTTCTGTCCACTTAGTGTTTTGTCAATGCAGGTGAGAAGATATCTGAAGACTTTAGCTGAAGTATTGGTAAAAGAGGATGGATGTAATGGTCCCACGATGTCGATATGTACTGTTTCAAAACGTTGTGACGGAATTTCCAAGGGAGCATTAGATGGTTTCGAATGGCGTTGAATTTTTGAAAGTTTGCACTGTTGACAAGAACGAACCAAATTTCTGATGTCACCATCCATGTTAATTCACGGGTAAAAGCTGAGAATTTACGTTGTTGTTCTGATAGCTTTTTGCTGTAGAAATCAATAGAGACTGGTTGACCAAAAACCATTTGATGAAGGGCTTCTCCCATAGAAGTCTGGCTACTAATCATTACAAGTTGAAGATGGGTTACATCAGGTAAATAAGTTGTGGCGTTTTGGAAGGGTTCTTGATTTCAATGAAGGCTCCTTCTTCTTCTCAACTTCTGCTGTCCACGTAAGAGACTTATCTTTTGGATGGTGCTTTGTTCTTTGTGATAAAGGAAAGACGAGTTTCCCAAAACAAGTGATGAAATGGCGATTTTATCCGATCATTCCCAATAATCTTCTAAGATCTACTAAATCTAGAGGAAGAGGGTACTTGGAAATTTCGGACGTCTTTTCTGAAGGAGAAATTCCATTCGAAGAAATATGATAACCTAAACAGTTGATAGACGACTTGCAAAATTCGCATTTTCCTAAGGATATTTGAAAGAAATTTTTTTGAAGAAGCTTGAAAACTGCCATGAGATGTTCTTCATGCTATTCTAGAGTTGATGAAAAAATCACCCTGTCATCAAGGTAGACGCAAATAAATGGGAGATGTCGAAAAATGGAGTCCATTATGCGTTGAAATGTAGGGGAAGCATTTTTTCAAACCAAACGGTATAGAAACGTATTCAAACAAGCCTAAAGGAGTTGTAATAGCAGTCTTTTCAATGTCTTCCGGTCATATTGGAATTTGATGGTATGTCCTCTGAAGGTCTATTTTGTTGAATATAGCTGATCCATGTAGACGTTGTAAGAGACTTTGAATGTGAGGAAGCTGATATCCATCTCTCTTAATTATTGCATTCAAAGATCTGCAATCACCACAAGGTCTCCAAGTTCCTGGGATTTTCTTTGACACCAGAAGGAGCGAAGTCCAAGAAGACTTGGAAGGTCTGATGATTCCATTCTTCAAGAGAGTGCCGAATTCTGCTCTTTTCTGTTTTTAGCTTATCTTCGGGAAGACAGCAAGGTCTTGAAAACACTGGAGGAGAATCACCATTCTCTATGTAGTGAACATGTCCTTTTGGATTAAATTTGATGTTCGTCAAGTCGATAAGTGATGCTAATAGTGAAAACTACTAAAGCAAACATGAGATATTAGAGCCTTCAATGTTAACGTTGATTTGCAATGAAGGAACTTCTTCGGAAGAGACTTGAAGAGGT
>JABUQX010012539.1:45000-50783 GCA_015478945.1 Trachelipus rathkii | reverse complement strand
CGTCAAGGCGACATCAACCAGGTGTCCAGCCTGGTCCTCATCTCGTTCTTAATTAATTGTAGATGTTAAATATTGCATAATAAATCGCAATTAATATACAGATGTTAAAAAGACAGAACATATATAATAGGAAAGGTAAAGAATTAACTGCTTCTCCGGGATTGAACCACACCGCCATGTTGCGCCTGAGGACAATATACCCGGTCCGTTACGATCGAGCATCTCCAACCCCAAAAAGTGGATTCAAGAACAATTATATAGCAACCGAGCTCTCTCCCGTCAAGGCGACATCAACCAGGTGTCCAGAACCTGTCACTATCCCTCGTTCTTTATATTTGTAGATGTTAAATATTGCATAAAAATCGCAATTATATAAAGAATGTTAAAGACAGAACATAATAATACGGAAGGCTGAAAGAATAACTGCCCTCTCCGGGAATTGAACCAACCGCCATGTTGGGCGACTGAGGAAATATAACCAGGCTGCGTTACACGTACTCGAGACCATACCTCAACCACAGAACCAAATTGGATTACAAGAACAATTATATAAGACAGATCCGTGTGAGACCCATCAAGGCGCCGATACACCAGGTGTCCACCTGTCCTATCCCTCTTTACTTTATATGTAGATGTTAAATATTATGCATAAATATATCATCTTTTAATTATAAGATGTTAAGAAAATAGAAAAAGTATAATAGGAAGGTAAAGAAATTAACTACACTTCTCTGGCATTGAATACCACCAAGACAGTGTTCTTAGCGACTGAGGCAATATACCCGTGCGTTACGAATCGAGCCATCCTCTCACCCAAAAAAAGTTGGATCCAAGGAACAATTATAAGCAACCGAGCTCCCATCAAGGCGACATCCCAGGTTTTCACCCTGTCCCGATACCAAGCAAACAGATATTGTAATGAATAATATGCAATAATAATCGCAATTATATAAATGTTAAAGACAGAACATATAATAGGAAGTTGGAGGATGGCTCGTAAGCACCGGGTTATGATTGCACTCAGTAAATATAAATATATTGTATATATATTATATGATATATATATATATATATATAATAATATATAATAATATATATATATATATATAAATATTATATAATATATATATAGTATATATATATATTAATTATATATATATATTAGTTCTTTCATATAAGTATTAGAAATGCTCCATTCTTTTTTTTGTTTGAAGCACATCAAGGAAGAAAATTTAAGAAGGATAATGAGTGGCGAATTTCGAGTCAAATTTGAGTACAGGTCATGTAATAGGAGTTTATTACTGACATGGGATGATAAATAGGTGCGTCGCACTCATGTATATTAGCGATATCGTATCAACAGTTCACTTATATATTATAATGAGCTTGAAAACAAAAAATGAATAAATTCTAACAAGTTGAAAATTATTTTAAAAAATAAATAAATAAACAGTACTCCAAATGTATTAAATTTTTTATTCTCAAATTTGAACAAAAATATCTTCACTTACATTCATGCATGCAGCGAATGAAACAAATGCACAACTTTACACTTAGAGAACGAGACTATTTTCTCTTTTCCTCTTTCGAAAATCCAATTTGCATATAACAATAAAAATAATAATAATAATAATAATTCAAAACATCTAGAATCCTTTCCAATATATTTAGAGAACACTTGAACAACTACAAGAATTAATAGAACACTTGTGACCTTTTAAATCTATTATTCGTACACCTTAATTAAGCTTATAGAAAGTGATGTCATTAAGATATTGATAAATATTTTACCATTATACCATCCATCGAAACCAAATTATTCTGTTTAAATCTGAATAAGGCTTCCTGCCAACTTTTTATCAATACAAACATTTTGTTTGGTAGTTAAATGATAATAAACCTATAAATTCACTAGTTATTACCTAAATCTACAAACAAATATGTAAAAAGCAGAACTCTATACCAATAATAATAATGATAACTAAATGACAAAAACAACGTGTCAACGATGATGCATAATGACATCAAAGTATACATCAAATCATTTATTGAATAATATTAGTGACGCTTTTCATTGAATTTTATATATAATGTAATATTTACTTGGTGATTTGATTCACTGCAGTTTATGCTTACTTTTGAATAAATGTAAGAATATATATTATATATATAATATATATATATATATATATATATATTTAGTATATATATATATATAATATATAATATATATATATTAATATATATATATATATATAATATATATATATATATATATATATATATATATATATATATATCCCTCACCCAGACAGAATTGACAAAATTCCTCTTGCTCTGCATGCAAAAAAAGTACACATCACACTAATTAGTAATGGCATTAATAAAATAAATAATCTCTCCTTATAAAGAGAACTATAAATTAAAATTCTATTAAATATAGTAGATCCAATAAGTAATCAGCAAAAAAAAAAAATATATAATATTTTTAACATTTCATTTTCCATTTAACTGTATATAAAATTATTTGCAATTTAAATGTAATTCCAAACAATACTTCTGTAAACAGAAAATGTGATAACAGATTCGATCATAGATGCAAATGTTTAATACTCTGAATTAATCTAAAATACCTCAAGCGACCTTTTACCTATATATATATATATATATATATATATATATATAATATATATATATATATATATATAATATATATATATATATATATATATATATATATATATATAATATATGGTGCAGGGCATCTCTAAATGCATCGTCGGTAATTGTCGAAAGAACACACTAGGTACTCTATGTTCTGATTCTGCAAGTTTGTAAAGAAATGACTAAGAGGACAGAGGGAGGAAGTAGTGCACTCGAAGCGCTCATATCCACACCCATTGAACCATTTTTGGGCATAGGGTACATTCCAATGACACTCCAGTGCCCAATTCGTCCCTCTCGCACTCATATTCACCCTCCTTTAACATGGGAAGACTCTCAGAATCACAAACAACCCATAAAATACTAATATTACTATTACTGACAACACCTTTTTTATATATGTGTGTGGGGTAGAAAGAATTCCAACAGTGTATGTTCTGTGTATCATATAAGACGACTAAAGGGACAGTGGTACTTGAGTTGGCAACCGACTACCACCTATCTCCTTCTAGGAATGTTTATGTAGACCTTGGACATGGTCGTGAATCCATATCTTTCGAGATAATTGTATGAATCGTCTGGGTAAGTGGAATTTTAGATGAATAAAAATGGGTGAAGTAAGTGGAAGAGAGTGGATGTGATGTATTTTGAAGGGGTAAATTTGAATTGCTTTGCTGTATCTGAAACAAAGATGAAAGGAAACAGTGAAGTTGAGTGGTGTAGGGTGAATGTGTGTGTGATGGAGTGAGTGGGGAAGAGAAGGAGTGATTCTGATGAGAAACCTGTGCATAGGGGATATTGGCTGATTTTGTTTTGTGCGAGTACTAGTAATTTAATGGTTAAATTTAAATTTTGAAACAAGTCAAGGTATGTGTGGTTATAATATATGGTCCATCTGAGGGTGGTGTTGAAGAGAGGGTGACATTCTGGGATACTGAATGATGCTATGGATGGTGTGAGTAGGAGCTTCAGACTGATTGTCTTCAGTGACTCAAATGGTTAGATAGGTCATTGAAAAAGGGATAGTAGAACAGGTGCCTTTGGGGTTGGGGGAGAAAATGAGAACGATATGATGGTTGATGTCTGTGAGAAGAAAGGTATGTGGTTGCAGTAAGTGGCATTCCTTTGGGTACAGTGATAAATTCATAAGTATATGAATGTAGTTGGGGTAAGTAGAGGTGATATTGAAGTGAAAAATTATGAATTGATTTTGTGTTGGTGAAGAAAGAGTTCTTGAAATATGTAATGGACGTTAAATCAGTGAGGCAGGTTGGAATTGAGAATATCAGATCATCATCATGTTTTTGTGTAAGATTAAGTTCATGTGAGGCATGATTGGAGGGAAGTGGGGATAATTAAGAGCGATAAGTTAAGAAAACAAAGTTATAAAAAAAAGTATGTGAGAGCACTGAAAATATATCAGTTGAATGTGAACAAATCTGGACGCAAATTAAGGAAGTTTTTGTTGATAGTGCAAGAGAAGTATGTGGATGTGCTAAAATAGGAAGTAAGAATGTCAATAGTGAGTGATGGAATAAAGAGGTGAGGCAAGCGGTTACTTAAATAAATAAATAAATAAATAAATGGGTGGTGTGGTTGAATGTGCTAAAAGTCAATGATAAGGTTTTGAAACAAAGGTGTATGGGAAAAATATACAGAGGAAAAAAGGAAGACAAAAAGTTACATACATAGGAGGGAAGAAATAAGCAAATAAAATTTGGAAGGAGAATGAATGGAGACTTACAAGGGAATGGGAAGCTTTTCTGAAAGGAAATACGAAAGGCTAAGAAAGAGCTTAAAGAGAATCATCGAATCATCAGAGAATAATCAGCAGAGATGGTACTTTCATGACTGATGAAATGGATGTGAGGAGTGTGTGCAGAAAACGCTTCAAAAATCTGCATAACATTGGCAGTAATGAAAAGGTGATAGTGAATGTGTGTGTGTTTGATGGTGTAAGATGAAATAGATATTTTGTGGATGAGTAATTAGTTGGAGGGGAGATATTAGGTAGAGTGAGGAAGTTGAAGAATGGTAAATCTACAGGTATTGATGGAATTACCGGTGAAATGGTGAAGAATTGAAGAGATTGTAATTGACTGGATATGGAAGTTGTGTAACAAAGCCATTATGGAGGGTATAGCTCCAAAGGTTTGAAGGAGAGCAGTAATAGTACCCTTATATAAAGGTAAGGGGAATAGGGAACTGTAGAAACTATACTGAAATTAGCTTATTAAGGGTTGTAAGGAAGATATATGCTGGTATTTTGTTTGAAAGAGTGCATCAAGTGACTGGTGGACTGATTAGTGAAGAACAAGGTGATGTGTATATCAAATTTTCACATTGAAACAAATGATTGAGAAAATGAGAGAAGAATAAATTGCATTTAGGTTTATGGACTTGCAAAAGGCATATGACATGATTAATAAAAAAGTTGTGTGACAGGGTGTTGGTGATAGGCTTCTGAATGGAATCAAAAGTATGTATGATGACAGTGAAGCATGTGTAATAATAAATGGAGTTGAAAGTGAATAGTTTAATATCAATAGTGGAGTGAGGTAAGGATGTGTCCGTTTTCTTGGTTATTTAATTTGTATATGGATGGGGTGATGAAATAATTAGATGTAGGAGTCAACGAACTTTCATTTAGTGGAGTATACTTAGCCCGTCTAATAATATGCCTACAAAGATTCTGTCCTGAATGGCACAAGAACTAGTGCCATCAAGCTATAGAACTTTGAAGAAAATGATTTAGTTGAAGATGGAATGAATACACGCAATGCCCCCAATTAGCCTGATTAAAGTGTCAGAAAATATGCTTAGGGCATAGTGCAGGTGCTGAAGGGAATAACATTTATATAACCTCGTTACCTTCTCTAAAGCTATAAGGGCTATAAAGGAGCTATAAGATTGTGGTCAGAGTTACTGATAGGAGGGAAATGGTGTATTTACATTGAGTAGTAGTGGTGAAGCATAAATCAATGTTAAAAAATTGGTTGAAACGATTTAGGATATCTGTATGTTCTTTAATGAAGTTCCAGATTGTTTAGAAATTAGAATGCTGAATGATTTAGCCTCCTTACCACCTTTATCAGTATGAGAGGAGCCCAACCACTTAG
>JABUQX010012539.1:17500-37500 GCA_015478945.1 Trachelipus rathkii | reverse complement strand
TATATATATACCGTATATATATATATATATATATATATATATATATTATATATATATATATATATATATATATATAATAACTTGATATGAGTGAGAGTTATGTGTTAAATAAGATTAACAAATTTCATACTACTTCTATAACCTACAATACTTCATAGTTGTGTCATAATAATTAAATATTGTACAAAAATTATAAATTAGTGTGTAAACCAAGAAAGAGCATAATTTTAGTACTTTAAAACAAAGCTTTATAATAAATTAAAAAAAAATTGTTTAGCTAAGCTTAGCTATTTCAAACAAGGTAAATATTTACGGACATTCAATGATAACAAGCAGTTAAAAATAACTTTGCTTATTTTTTTTCCTTTTTAATATATTTTCTCCAATTAAAAAAAACGAACCTCAACAGTTAAACCCAACTCTTTGTTGATTCGATCATACATAGATTCATTGGGCTTACGATGAAGCCCATATCGTAGAGAGAAAAAACCAGAGTCATCAGCTGGAGGAGAGAGAGATAACTCATCGTCATCATACCTGCAGTCAATTACTTCAGGTTTAATTGCGTCATCAAACATTATTCAAAATATTTGTTAAAAAAAATTAATTGTTAGTCAAATTTATTTCTCTATATATAAATAAAGTAACCTAATTGTAAGAGCTGAGAGACAGTATGTCATGTCAAAAACTAGAAAATGCATTGGTTCCTCATTAGCTACTTTAACAGAATACTGCTTGCATCCTCTGAAACATAGGTTCTTAACCTGGGTGACAGCACTCCCTGGGGACGCTTGCTTAAGGGGGCAGTAAGTTCTAGGGGGTGCTGAGCTAACAATAAAATGAAAATATCTTCAATAGCAATTCTATTATACATAATAGCGCTGTTAATATCTAAAATAAATTGGTAATTATTCAAAGACGAGACATGCAACTGCCTGACTAACATTGAACCAGAAATAAAAAATCTCTCAAGATCTCATCAAGCACAAGGAAGTCATTAAGTCAAAATTAAGGTAAATTAATAATGTCACTATTCATTTTTATCTACATAATTTTTAAATCTTATACTCTGCATTTTTTAGGAAAATTATCTTATCCATGTTTAATAAAATTTAAGTCACATTTCCTGCCTCTCCCAAATGAAGGAGGGTGTTGGACAATACAACTAGATGAAAGTTGGTGCTACACAAAGAAAGGTTAAGAACCAATGCTCAAAAATAAAATTTATCAGATGCCCTTAAATACTTTCTGCATTCGTGAAATTTATCTTAAAGCAGGTAAATGTCAACAAATAACACACAATAATTAAATAATAAAGCAAAAGTATCAATTTAACAGGCAAGCTTTTAAATTATTTACATTATAATAATTATTTTACATTCAATGCAAGCAATCTTAGAATTTTCAGAAATAAAGCGTTACAAACTAGTCAATTCAGTTAAACAATCTAATCATTATAGAAATCTTGTAATTTCTAAAAAATATTTTGTATATTAATTTTTAAATCTATTTCAACAAAGTTAAAGGTAAATATAATTAAATATCCTAAACCTTCAATTCTATTGTCAAATAATTTTTCATATATAAAATAATATATATATATATATAATATATATATATATATATATATATATATATTATTATATATATATATATATATATATATATATATATATATATATATATTATATATATATATATATATATATATATATATATATATATATGGTATTTATAAATTATTAACCACTAGCAAATTCAATTCATAAGATTTATTACTGAAAAACTGGGAGCAAACTTATGAAATTTTAAAACTTTTTCTTTAAATAGTTGTCAATTTTCAAATATCTATTAAATATTTTTTCACACTTTAGATTAAATTTTTTGGAACTTCTGCATTATTGTTCAAAACAGTTAAGCTATTTATTCTGATAAATGCAAATAATTTTTAATAAATTTAATTTTTAGATACTTCTGTAAAATTCTTTATTATTTAATGCAGTAACATCAAAATCTAATATGTCCAAAAACATTTTAAATGAAAAAAGTATTACTTTGTGAAACAAACTAAAAACTCATAAAAAAATTGAGAATATATATATGGTACTCTACAACAGTTGACTATTCACTATAAAAAGTATAAGTTGCAAGTTGTTTAATTTTTCCAACTACATACCTAAAAATTTTTATCAAAAAAAAAAAAAAAAAAAAAAAAAAACTACAAGGTTCGTACTAAATCTTTCTATTAAAATAAGTGATATGGTAAAAGTTGCAAATTGTCAAGATGTGACTCATATAATTAAGTGTGTACATATGTTTGGTAATTTCTAAAAGATCTTTATATAAAAGGAAAAACAAAGAAAAAGACTACGTTTAAGTGATTTATAGGCCTATACAATAAAGGAGAATCATTTAAAGCATACAATAAATTGTACTGCAAAACAGAAAAAACTAATTATAAATTAAAAATACATACCTCGATTTCTTTTTGGACCAATTACTTCCAAACACACTTTTGGGACCTAAAGGATCACTATCTGTACTGTCCATCGCAAAAGGATGCTCAAATGTTTTAGTATTTTTGTTTAATTGAGATAAAATCAAATATCAACAATGTGTGTATAAATAAAATATTTACAATGTAAAATATATATCCTTTCAACAGGGTGAGACTTTTTCTATTGAAATGAAAATATAATAAGAACAAAAATTATACACACGCATAATGAGTTTTTTGTGGATATGGAATACAAGTATCTGAAAAATAAGCTAATATTTTAAACAATTCAATAAACTAGATAATAATGTTAGGCAATTTTACCCTATTATTATTAATGGGATAATACCAAAATAATTTCCAATTTCAATGCCTGAGGTAATAATAATTATATTGCTAAGAATGGCTACCAATGCTTCAAATCAGAAAATTTTCAAGTTGTTTTAAAGGTCCACACTTGATTTCCATGTAATAGCCACAGTACTCATGATAAAGTAGATCTAAATATTAAAAGCCTCTCTACTCCCATAATTCATGATACTGCTGCATATTTATGAATATCCTATGGTGATAATGAAAATCTTGATAACATCATGCAAGATGGTTTCCAGTGCAGGTTTCAAATGTTTCACAGCAGGAGCCTGATGATGTATCATACAGAGGGTAACAGCAGAATCTGGATTCTTCTCTCTGGTTAAAGTTCAAAAGCAACTAACATGATCCATGATGGCTGGAGGTCCATCAACACGCAACAATGCTGCCTTTCCATTCTCTCTCCAGCATACAAGACCATCAGCATATGACATGTTCTTATTAAAGTCCCATACTTCCTCTCATGCTCCCTTTGTTACTTTCTTGATCCTCCTGATCCTACAATCAGGATTATGTTTAAATAACTTGTCTACCTTTATTTACTTACGTTATCTGCCATGAGAAATCCCTTTTTACATTTTTCCAGGAATGCTGTATCTTATTTTTCGAAGAAGTCGTGATCGCCGTAAACGACCTTCTAACTTTCTGCGAAATTGTATGAATCGTATGGTACAGGCAATGTCAGAGGAATAAATGCTGAGGAGAAGAGGAGAAGTGTATGATGTATTAGAAAGGCAAATTTATTTGCACGCTGCTGACTGAAACAAAGATGAAGGAAAAGGTGAAAATAAGTGGTGTGATGTGAAATGTGTGCGTGCTTGTGCTGTGGAAGAGAATGAGAGAGGCAAAGAAGGAGTTGCAATTTTGATGAGTGACCCGTGGTATGAAGCTATGTTATTAGAGATGTGTGAGTCCTAGAATTCTAATGGTTAAATTTAAGTTTGAAAAGGTCAAGGTATGTGCTGTTGGACGGTATGGTCCATCTGAGGAAACGTTGGAGAAGAGTACGATTTTTTGGATAATTTGAATGATGTTTCTGGATGGGGTGAGTGAGAGCTTCAGATTGATAGTTTTGGGAGGACCTGAATGGCTTGGAGTAGGGGATCAAAAGGATGGATATCAACAGTGGTTTTGGGGGGCGGAGGGAAATGAGAAATGGTAGGAAGGTGCATTGATTCTGTGAAGCAGAGAGGTATGTTGTACAGTTAATACTTTCTTTAAACACAAAGTATCCATAAGTATACTAGAGATTGGCTATGTAGCGTAGAGAATGGGTATCGAATTTGAAAAAGTATGATGATTTAGTTGTTGCGGTGAAGAATTGAGAGTTGAAGTATTGTTGATTGGATGTTAAAATCAGTTAGGGTGTTTAGGAATGGATTAGTCGGGCATCATTATGTTGTTCTACTGTTAAAATTAAGTATAGTGTGGGGCTTGGGATGGAGAGGAAGGTAATACGAAAGGAAGTAGGTAAAATTAGATGAGAAGTTAAGTGTGCAAGAATAATAAGGATAAGTATGGTAAGGCGCTCGTTAGATAAACGGCTTGAATGGAACAAGTTGAATACTGAGCCAAATTCTTGGGGGCAAGGGAAGGAAGCAATTTCAGTAGTGCAAAGACAAGTTGTGTTGTGATGTGCTAAAGTAGGAAGTAAGAATATTAACAGCGAATGGTGGAATGGAAGCACGGTTGATGAAACGCGGTTAAGCTGGTAAAAAAAGAAGCGGGTTGAAATAGTACTAAAAGCAAATGGCTGAAGATTCAAAAGAAAAGATGCTTGGAATTATATAAGGAGGAAAAAGAAATACTAAAAGGTGTATACGTAGGAGAAAACAGAGGTAAAATGAAGCAGTTTGAATGGAGGTGAAGTGAGGACATACAGGAAAAATAGGAAGGCTCGTGCTGGGAAGAAAGCATCGAAGGTTAAGAACGAGAAATAAGGGAATCTGCTTAGAATAATTGATATGGATGGTACTTTCGTAAATGATCGAATGCATGTAGAGGGGAGTGTAAAGAGAACACTTCGAAATCTTGCGCACAATATTACACGAGTAATGATTGTGAAGTGTTAGTGATGTGTGCGCGTTTTTGATGTGCAAGAAGGAATAGGTATTTGGGGATGAGGTTATTGTAAGGAGGAGTAATGGGTAGGGTGAGAAGTGAAGAATGCGTAAATCTGCAGGTTATCAGATGAAATTTACGAGTGAAATTGATCAGAGCGGCAGGCGAGGATGGTGATTGATTGATTTGGGAAGTTGTGTAATAAAAGCGTTTATGGGGGTATAGTCAAGGGAATTGAGAGAGAGCGTGAATATACCCTTGTATAAGGCGTAAGGAGAAAGGGGAATGTAGAAAAGCTTATAAGGGGAATAAGTTGATTGGTGTTGTAGGAAGGATATATGCTGTGTATTTGGTCGAAGAGATTGGTCGAGTGACTGAGCGACTGATTGTGTGAAACAAGGTGCGTTTTAGGAGTGGTAGAGGATGTGTGATCAAATCTTTACATGAAACAATGATTGAGTTAAATGAGGGGAAGAAGATAATGTATTTAGTTTTATGATTTGCAACAGCGTATGATAGAGTTAATAGAAAAGCCAATATGGCAGGTGTAGTGATATTGATGGTGATTGGTAATATTTTTTTATGAATCAAAAGTATGTATGTACGATAGTGAAGCGTGTGTAAGAATAAATTGGTGTCAATGGTGATTGGTTTTAGGATTAATAGCGGGAGTAAGACAGGGTTGTGTATTGTTCCTTTGGTTATTCAATTGTATGGATGGGTTATGAAAGATTTGAGTGGTGGGGAGGGCAGAAATGTGTTTAGATGGTGGGGAATGCGAAGTTGAGTGCTGAGGTGCACCTACCTATTTATATGCGATGAATTTCGTTCTGTGTGGGGCGAATCTAAGAGAGTTTGAGAGGATGATAGAGAGATTATGCAGGGTATTGTGTAAAGGCAGGGCTTGACAAGTTAAACGTAGGATAGAGAAGGTAAGGTTTATGGTTGTTGAGTGGGACACTCCTCCAAGTGGTTGAGTTATGTTAAAGATGCTGTGAAGCAGCTAGAACAAGAGTGTCTGAGTTTAAATATTTAGGTATATGTTGATGAAGAGGGATACGACGATGCAGCAAGTTGAGATAGAAATTGTTGAATTTGGCGGAGGTGGCTGGTGCAATTAAATCTTGTGTGAATGTAAAGAGATAAAGTCTTGAGTGTATGGCTAGGTCTATTACATGAGTGCTATGTTGTTACCTGTGCTATTGTATGGTGTAGCTATGGTCTGGAATAAGAAGTATAGAATTAAAGTCAATGTGTTCAGATGGCAATCTTAGGGGTGTGCTAGGTGTGAGAAGAATTGATACAATGAGAAATGAACGTATTAGAGAGTTTTGTGTGTGAAGAAAGGGGTAAATGAGAAAATTAAATTGAAAAGTATGTTGAGAGTGCGTTTGGTCATGTGGAAGGAGAATGATATTAGCTGGTTAAGCGGATGTATATGGTGGTGAGTGTGCTCGACCCGCTGGGAGACCGAAGAGAAAGTGGATTGAGTCGGTGAACGAATGTCTGAAGGAGGAAAGTGAGTTTGGCAGAGCGAGAATAAAGGTGCATGATAGAGAGAATGGCGGGGTTTTGTATGGGTGCATGGTTGTGGCACACCTGGGCCAGGGCGATGAACCCTTACATTGACGAATTTACCATAGGCGAGGGTCCGTACGCAGTCCATGATTGCTTCTAGGGGTGGATTGTCTGTCTGTGACAGCTTTGCTCACAATTAATCGGGTTACAGATGGGGCAGTTAAAGGCTGGGCTTTCTTTTGAGTTGTCATTCTCCTACTGCTTTTCTTTTTCCGATGCTTGTACAGCACCTTACCCCAATCTGACTAAAGATATAGGGGAAGACAGAGGCACAGACAAAATTAAATCTATTCTACAAATATAGAATATATAATTATAAAGAGGATATATATAGAAGACAGACAAAAATCTATTCTACAAGTATATAATATGATATAGTTATTATATATATAATTGTTATAATTTTGCAGTAAACAACTATTTAATCAACTTACCACTGTTAATGCGAACAAATTACCATTTTCCATTCTTACCCTTATGGAACAAATACCATCTCCATTCTTCCCCAAAAAAAAAATTTTTGGGGGTTTAAAAATGAAAACATAAGGGGAAGAATGGAAAAGCACTTTATTGGCAAAATAATTTGAACAATGAATATGATTACATATTATATATAATATATATATATATATATATACTATATATATATATATATATATATATATTATATTATATATATATTATATATTTATATATATTAATAAATATTATATATATATATATATAGATATAATATATTTCATAAGATATCATTTTTAAATTTTGCGATATGAATGAATACGTATATCTTTCCATAGCAGCTCTAGAGTATTTTATTTTATAAGAAAAAAAAATTCTGGGGTAAACATTTATCCCCAAATTTTTTTAGGGAAGTAATAGAAACTCAAGCTGTTAATGGTCAATTTCCATTTTTCCTCATTAGTTTGGTCTGTAGACCCTTATTTGTCAGGGTAAAAATGGAAATTTTTCCCCTCCATTTCTATAGCATGCTACTTTGTCAGGCACTACTTTTGCATGGTATATCAGAGTTAGATGATAATAATATATTTATTAGTATAAGAAATGAGCTAACAAACCCAGGTTTAACTTTTCAAATATCATGTTCCCTTTGACAAAAAGTAGGATTTCCTTTCTTACCCCACTTTTGAACCAATCAGCTCTTACCCCCACTTGCTATATATTATTTTACCTATTTCTATGTAACATATGAGTCTGCTCACTTAGAGAGATCTGCTTCTAAGCAACAAACATCATAGTATGTTAAGTATTTTTGTTTATTTATTATGTTGGATGTGTCCTCTGTCAAACTGTCTTAGATTAACCAGTGAGTGAGGTTGTGTTAATTTTTGCTCTCCAATTTTATTAATATAATTTGTGTATTTTGAAAGGGAATTTAGTAAACAAATTAGAGTTGTGTTTCTAATTACAATTACACACATCTTTTAATAAACTACAGTCATTAACAATTGTTAATTAATTTAGATAATTTAAATTTGATAGCCTAACCCTTAGGCTAACATAGGTAAGAGTTTTACTGTTTTCTGTTTCTGGGTTTATTTGGATTCTTAAATAGACTTTTGTATTTAAATACAGTCTTTATTAATTGTTACTTTAATTTAGTGATAATTTAATAAATTAGTTCCAGGTCACAGGACTACCAGTTAGCCTTACCTTTATAACTTTTTATATCCCTGGCCTAGCTATTTAAATAAAATTGTTTTAAATTTTTTAACTAGAGTAAAGAGAGTAGTTTATTTCTTTTAGCTTTAGTGATATTTAAACTGTAGCTGGTAAAAATAATAGGTACAGGTTTAGTAAGCTAATAATATTAAAGTATGATATGCTCTGTGTGATATCTGTGGTACTGTAAGAGGTGAATATGTGATTTGAATGCAGAGAATGGTGTTTTGAATGCAGAGGATGTGTTGTTAAGGAAGGAGATTCGCAAGACTGAGTGAAAATGTGAAAGAACTGAAAGAAGGAAGTATTTGAGTTGAGAAACGGAGGAAGTGTTAGGAAAAAAGCTAGTAGGGATGTCGAGGCAAGGAGGGAGCGGGATATGGGGGTAGACATGAATAGTGATTCACCTAGCAGGAAGATGAGAGAAAAGGATAAAGTAGCGGTATAATAGGTCTGCAGCATGAATATAGATTGTAGAAAACTGAAATATGATTTAAAGGATGAGGATCTCGAAAGTTCAGTCAGCTTGACCTGCAGTATAACAGGTTCGACTGTTCTTCCAGATGGGGAGGGATGAGAGGCCCAATGGTAATGTTGAGTTCTTCTGAAGGGAAGACTGATTAAAAAATTGCTAATTGGAGACTCTTTGATACGATACCTAGATAGGACTCTTCAACTAAGAATAAAAAGAAACGATTTGAGGAGCTATGTTATCCAGGGTTGCCAGAGTGATTGAGTATCGTGGGATTAAGATAGATAGAAGAGATTGATTCTACAAATGTGATTGTGCAATGTGCATGTGGGTACAAATGATATAGGACATAGAAGTCAGAAGAATTAATAGCAGATTATAGAGGTTGATTCAGAAGATGAAGCTAGTGGAAGAAGGTGCCAGACTTTCTTGGATTTTACCTAGGTTAGGTGCAGGGTTAGGGCTTTGATGTAGGCTTTAGGTGTAAATGGAAAGGGTTAGGAAATTAGTTTTTTCAGAAAAATATTTTTTGGATTTGCGGAGAGAATTTCTGGATAAAGATCTTTTATGCAGCAGCATGGAGTTCACTTGAGTGTAAAGGTGTTTGAGCTTTTCAGTACCACAGTTTGGGAGACTTGTTAGCAAAAAAACTAGGTAAGTTGGGGTAGTGATGGCTAAATCTGGATAAAATATAGAAAATGGATAACGTTGTAATAGATGGGAGAATAAATAAAACATATGTTTGTTACAGGTTGAAATAAGATGATAGCAATAGAAATTAACAGCATTTCGAGATCAAATTGTTTTACACAAAAATGCTCATAGCCTTCAGAAGATAAAAAAGATGAGCTGATTAGCATAGGTGATAATTGAGAATCTAGACATTATTGCATAACTGAGGGCATGGGTAAGAAGAATTATATGCGACTCCTTCCGGAATATGAATAGAGGGGATATTCACTTATTATACCAGCGTAGAGGAAAGAAGGCTGGGGGTGTGGCGCTTTATATTTTTAAAAGCAATATTTCAATCTGTTTCTAATGACTGACTTTAAAATCAATCATGGATATTGAATCAGTGTGGGTAGATATCCTTATATACAATAAAATAATATAGAATAGGGGCATTTATAGACCTCCTGGCCAGGGTAGTCCAGAATTAGATGCTGAAATTGTGAAAGAAATAGACAGGCATGCCACAGTAATGAAAAGGGTATAGTCATAATGGATTTTTAATTTTCCTGGCATTCATTGGATTCCTTGTCTAATATGGACCTGTAGTTCTGCATTCAATATTGTATACTAGATAACTTTTGACCCAGATGGTCCACCAGAACCACAAGATACATGCTGCAATGTTAGATGTAATATTAACTAATGATGAAAAGTATGGTGAGAAGTTAGAGTTGAGGAATTTAGGCTTATGACCATTAATATTAATTGATTTAATATGAATGTGATATCTGGGCCCAATTGCAAGTTAATAGGAAAAGACCTTAGATTTCCGAAATAATGGTGATTTTACCAAATTTTTAGACATGCTTAGTATAATTGACTGGGATAAAGGTTTAAAGACCAAAACTGTTTTATATCTTTTTCATTTCTAAACAAATTTTAATGAATATTCAGTCAGTATGTTTTAAAGATAAACCCATTAGGGTGCGAAGAGGAAAACCTAGTTGGTGAAATAGAGAGATAAGAGAGACAAATTAATGAAAAGCGCAGAGGTTTTAAAATATTCAAGGGTCGTAATAGGGAAAGATGATTTAGAAAAATTATAGGAAAAATAAGAAAAGGAAAAAACAGTCAATAAGAAAGGCAAGAGAGAGGCAGAAATTAATTTAGCAAGGAATAGAATAGTAACCTGAAGAAGTTTTTAGCTTTTAAAATTTAAGTAAGAATAGACAAAATTGGTCATTAAAATTGATGAAATTTAGTGAGTTCAGATAAGGAGTTGTCAAAATTTTCATGCTTATTTGACTTCAGTGTTATACAGAGAAAAGATAGATAATAGTTCAGGACTAATAGTCTGTATGCATGTGAACAAATAGATTACAGAATGGAATTATGATGTCAAAAGATATTAAACATTTATTAGACCATTATTGATCCAAGTAAAGCTGCAGGCCCCGATGGTATATATGGTAGGAGAATTCTGAAAGAGGGTAGGTTAAGCATTGCAAAGGCACTGTATTGATTTTTAAGCGATCTATAACATTGGTGAGGTACCAGATGATGGAAAACAGCATATGTTGTGCCGTTTTATAAGCAAGGTAGTAAGGAAGATTTGGGAAATTATAGGCCCAGTTAGCTTAACATCTCTGGTTGTAAAGGTTCTTGGAAAACGCTTACTGAAAGTCATATAGAGAATATTTAGAAGATAACAAGGTATGTACGACTCCCAGCACGGTTTCAGAGGTAGTTCAGTCAGACAAACCTCTTTGAATTTATGGAATACATTACTGACTGCAATGGTGACCGAGGAGATCCAGTTTATATTGTATATTTAGACTTTAGTAAAGCTTTGATAAGGTTCCCCCACATAAGGCTGCAATGAAAAGTTATTGCAATGTGTATATATGGAGTGGTACATGTTGGATTAAAGAGTGTTGAGAAATAGAAAACAGTGTGTAAATAAATGGGAATAATTCATCATGGAAATATGAAGAGTGGTGTCCCACAGGGTTCAGTGCTGGCGCACTATTGTTCCTCATATATATAGATGATTTAGACCAGGGACTATAAATGCAAGAGTTTCAAGTGTTTCAGATGATAACTAAAGTGGCACCTCAGCTTAGAACTAGTGAAGGATGCCAAAAGATTCAAATGATCTGATAAACTTCTGGGTGGGCAGATACAGTGGCAAATGAATTTTAATAGTAAAAGTGAAAGGTTCTTTACTAGGTTACTAAATAAAAGTTTTAACTACGATATGAAGGGGGAGCTGGCTGAAGTCTGTGACCATAGAAAAAGATTTAGGATGATGATTATAAGCAGTTAATTTGAAAAGTAGCTAATCAATGTTTGCAAGTAGAAATAAAAGCTAATAAGATGCTGGCATAATAAATCGCAATGCTTGTTACAAGAGCAAGGAAGTAATAAGTAAACTGATAATAGCTATGATAGGCCAGTAATAGAGTATGTGCACAAGTTGGGCCCCTTATTTAAAGAAGACTTAGTATGCTAAGAGAGAGTGCAACGTAGCAGCAACAAGGATGATTTTGGTTTGAGGTTAAGAGCTTATGAGGAGAGGCTAAGAGTTAGAATGGTTTCTGCAGAAAAGGCGATTTCTCAGAGGGACGATGATACAAGTCTACAAAATATTTACATCTATTGCTAACATAGAGACCAATAAATTTTTTTCATAGTAGAACATGGACAGGTGACCAGGGGCATTAATAAGAAAATTAAGAGAAGCATGCCATCTTGATATAAGAAAGCATGCATTCAGTAATAGGGTTGTTAAATTTTGGAAAGGTCTGCCAGAGGAGGTTGTTGAGTGTGACTCGATTGCAACATTTAAGAAACGGTTAGATTCGTTTATGGGGGTTGGTATCATATAATATATTGAGACGAAGCCAAATTGGCTTTAGGTATAGCAGTTATTGTTAGATGGAATGTGTGACCATACTTAAGTTATTAATGCATGTGGATGGTTTGGGTATCATATTTATATGTCATATATTTATTGACTAAGCCAAATTGGTGGATTTTAGTTACAACAAATTGACAAGCCCTTAGGGTGCTTTGTGGATTTGCATGAGCATGTTTGGGTAGGGGGTTAGGGGCAGTCTCGATAGGCCCATGTGGCTTTTTACTGTCTCTATCATTCCTAATGTCCTAATGTGGGACAATGAGTTGTTAACTCAGGTACAGCCATCACTACAGTTACACTCGGTGGCGATTAGATCAGCAGTCTTAGAAACAGATATGTTCTATACTACATGTATTCATTACAGTTTTTGTAACAGATGTTCTATGCGGTGAACATCAAAAGCTATTTATTACAGCGTTAGGCGAAAGTGCGATGAATATATCACCATCCTAGAAGGATACTCGGCAAGCCATGAAACATCAAAGCTACTTACAAAGCCGTAATTCATTTACGAATGTACTTATAACTTTCTAAATGATTTCAAATTTTTTTAGTTGATTTTACCATATTCAGGGATACTACTAATTCTTGTATTTGAATAAAGTTAAATCGAGTTGAATTGACCGTTCACAGACCAATATCCTTAAGTGCTTGAATTCTAACTTTTTCTGTGAATGAATCGATGTTGGCGTGTTCACTTTCATAAGAAAGACGATCCACTTTTCAATTACAATCGTACGGGAAGCGAAATTTCTTAGCCTTATGGTTTGTTTGAAATCGTTTATGACAAAGTTAATGCCCATTACTTTCATGTTAAATCATTAAAATTATATCTGAAAAATTGCTGGATCGATGTTGTCAAATTTATTTAAGTATTTGTAAAACTTCTATTAATTTTCCTCTCAATTTTCTTGTCTCTAAAAATGGATATCTCTAATTCACGTA
The DNA here is from genome assembly GCA_015478945.1 of Trachelipus rathkii. Classification (NCBI taxonomy): domain Eukaryota; kingdom Metazoa; phylum Arthropoda; class Malacostraca; order Isopoda; family Trachelipodidae; genus Trachelipus; species Trachelipus rathkii. Next base: position 24,300 of record JABUQX010012539.1, on the reverse strand, counting down.
GTCGTTGGCTCGTTGCTCGTATGATTTACTCTCAATTCAGGGATTAATTTGGTTGCCTTTCTTTGAATTCTTTCATTTTTTCTATGTCTTTTTTGTATGGACTCCCAAACTGCACTGCGTATTCTAGATGAGGTCTAACTAATGTTTATAGAGAGGAAGTATTATATTTTTAGATTTATATCGAAGTTTCTGGCAATAAATCCTAAAGCTTTATTTGTATTTTTAACAGCTTCAACAATTGTTTCGCAAACTTTAAAATCCTTATTAATTAATACTTCCTAAATCCTTTTCCTCACGACAACTTGATAATTGTGTCATCGTATTTTGTAATCAATTCAATTGTTCCTACTCCCAAAATGTATAACTTTACATTTATCGGTTTTAAATTTCATTTTGCCATGTTTGCCAATTTACAATCTTGTTTTAAGTTGCTTTGGAGTAATTGATATTCTTTCTCACAACTTATGCGATTTCCAAGTTTCGTATCATCCGCAAATTTTGAAATATTGCTAAATATTATCATCTCAGGTCATTTAACGTAATATATAACAGTATTGGACCAGGACAGATTCCTTGGGGTACACCACTAGTAACATTCGTCCAATCTGAGCATTCACCACTGATAACGACTCGTTGTTGTCGTCAATCCAGCAATTTTTAATCCAATTTTAAAAGTCTTCCTCGAATACAATGAGCTCTAAGCTTTTCCAATAATACTTTGATGAGGGACGGTATCAAATGCCTTTGGAAAGTCTAAGTAAATGACATCGAAGGATTTATAAATTATCTACACATTAAAACACATTAAAAATTCTAGCAAATTTTTTAAGCATGATCTATTTCTTAACTGTGTTGGGTATTCTTGAGCAATCCATGATTTTCAAGATGTGCAACTAACCTATTAGTTAGTATTGCTTCAGAAAATTTTACCCACTATAAGAGTCAAGCTAATTGTCTGTAGTTTTTCGAAACCGTTATGATCTCCTTGTGAAAATGGGATTATATTAGTAATTTGAGTATCATGAACTATTCCTTCTTTTAAAGACATATTGAAAAGCATTTTCAAAGTTTTACTGATATATCTCTCAATTTTTTTAGATGGATTGGATAGTAGCCATATGGCCCAAGGTGATTTATTTTATAATAGTTTATCAATTCTGGAAGCAACTCCTCTTCTAGAAATTTCAAATATATCTAAAATGTTGTCTGCATAAAATTCCCTTATGTCTTCCATGCAGGCAGGCTATCTAGATTCTCTTCTAAAAACTGTCGAGAAAATTATTTAGCAAATGCCTTTTCAGGTTTGATTTTAAATTACATTAATGTCCCTAAAGTCCAATTGGATTCCTTAATGCAACTTTGTTATTAACATATTTGCAAAACTTTTTAGGATTAATTTTAACATTCCGAGCACACTTAATTCGTAGTTTCGTTTATAATATTCTAATTAATCGTTTGCAGCTTTGATGACAAGCTATGTAACTATTATTTATTTTTCCCACTGAAGAGACGACGACTTCCCATAGATTTATAAGCTCTATTTCTTTTACTTAAAGAATCACTAATTTCATTATTCCACCATCTTGGTTTCGAATTTGGTAAAGTTAGCTTCATTTTATATGGAACAAAATCTTTTTCTTTGTCTTTGAATATTTGTAGAAACGTATCCCACATTACATTTGCATTTCCTGTTAATATCTCATCCCAGTCATAGTCAGATAAACTGTCTTTCAAGCCATTAAAAATTCGTTCTTCAAGATTCGAAACAGTTCATTTAATTATTGTGTATTGTGTTCAATATTTAATGTAAATTATGCATTGTTATGATCACTTTTTACCAATAGGTTCTATAACCTCAAAACTTTTACCAAGCTTCAAGTGACTCACTATTAATAGGTCTAAAATATTGTTTCCCCTCGTAGGCAATCAATTATTTAAAAAGAAATTATTCCTAGAATTTTAGTAATCACTTTCCTTCCGGATCTGATGAATAAATTATAGTTGATGTTATGGCAGTTAAAGCTCTCCTTAACAATTATGTGAACCCGTTCTGAGACCTTTGCTCAATTCTTTATACAAAGCTGCATCTATTACTGATTGTGAGGACGGTGGATGATAGACATTTATAATGTTCAATTTTATTTTCGATGTTTCTATTTTAACACCAAAAATATCAATTTCATTAACATCAGCTAGTTCCAGCTGAGTAGTTAGATATATATTTTTAATGTAAATCATAATGCCACCCCCTTCCTTGTTATTGTTTCTATCCTTGAAGTATAATTTATAGCCATTAATTTGAAATTCCGAAACAAAATCACGATCTTTAAAGTTGCACCATGTTTCATTAATTGTAATTATGTCGTAATTTTCTACATAAACAATAGCTTTAAACTCATTTATTTTGTTCCGGATACATCTTGCGTTAAAAGATACCGCTTTTATTTCGCACATATCAAGCGAGGACTTGGACCATCCCGAAAAAACCTGTTTCTTAGCAATTGTCTCTGTGTATTTTCCTAACCTCTGTGTCCAAGAGTCGACCCAATCTTGCATCACCAATGCCATTCAAATGAACCCCATCCCTTGCAAATAAACAATTTTGATCAGTAAAACTTCCCCAAAAATTAGCAAAAGAGACGTTTTCATCCTTGCAAATTTCTTCCAGTCTGGTGTTGAAAAATATAGCTTTGCTGGCAAATCTTAAGCCCATTAAATTACAAGGCAAAATTCCCAGACACAAAACGTTACCGTTTTTTTCTTTCAGTTTTTTAATTAGTCTTCTATATTTGATGATAAGTTTGTTGACCACAGTTTCCTTTTTGTATATGTCATTCAATCCAATCATGACACATACTAAACTACTATTATCTTTAGCTTGTAAATCCTTCAATTCATTTTCAAAATTATGGATTCTTCCTCCTGAAACGCTTTTATATTTTCTTTTTGTAGGATTACGCGAAATAAATTCATTATTCATGTTACGTACCATTGAAGTTCCAATCAAAACTGTTTCAGTTTCACATTTTTCAACTTCTAAGAGGGAAAAGGGATTCGAGGTCGGTAGTTCAAAGTTACGTCTTAGTTTGGGTTTGACTCCATTAGAGACCCTCGTAAATTTGTCTTTGTCATTGTCCTACGAATGGTCACTTTGTTTTTCTCTGTATTTCTACACAATTTTGAATTGTTTTTAAAAGAACTTAAGGCTCTTTCAGCCACATAAGTCCCCTGTGAAACATTATTAACTTTGCTCATCAAATTCTTAGTTCCAATGATTAAGGAATTTTGCTTAGGGGAGTTAGTCACATTTATGTTTTTCTCTCTAACTATACAAAACAGCAAAACATTCCTTTAAATTTATACTCTCATGATATCATATTTGAACTGATCAGAAACAATAGTCAAATTTTACAACATCAACCAATAATACCTCTTACACATGAAACCTTCTACAAGTTTTTATCCTTATAAATAACGCTTATCCTTACTATTTCTAAAATCACAAGACTCAAATACACTTATAGCAAAAGCCTGTCAGAAGGCATTTGCAAACACTATGTTTCCAATTATATGTTTTCCTTCTAACCCTACCCAATCTATCGATTACACAAACTGCATTCTATCAGCAATACTAGGAACCAACCACACCACTTTTTGTAATTACATTCCCTATCCTTACACCTCTCCATATACTCTTAAGGTTGGAAATCAGACCCTACTCTCCTTTCCTTCCCAAATTGTAGCTTCAATCTCATGTCCCAGAAACCAACCCAGATTGAAACTGAAACCAACTCCAACCACTTATCCTATACTAGAACATACTTAACTCCAACCCACCTGCAAAAATTGCATAAGTAAGTAACCCCATCTTCTTTTTTTCCCTGGCAGGGGAACTCTATAACAGGAAAATTTTTCCCTTATTAGATCGAAGAAAAGAAGAAGATTATTTTATTCTTTATCTACTGCTTCTCAAATTTTTTTTTTGGAGGTTCAAAATTATTGAATTTTGTTTCTTACGTCACTTCCATTTAATTAATTCCATTGTTCCCCCCCCCCCTCACGTCTCCTCCCGAAACATTTTGTGATGTCCAAAAAAAAAAAAAAAAAAAAAAAACCCATTCTTTTTTTTTTTTTTTTATATTTTTTTCCAAATTTTCAATTCAACAATTTTTTTTTATTTACAATTTCCATTTTTAAATCGTTTTATTCAATAACTTGAATATTTCTTAGACTTTTATTTACATAATCTTTCATTCAACGTGCACCAAAATATTTAAAACTACAGAAATTCAACAAAATAAATTATCAGCTGCTCTCCAGCTAGCCCTGGAAGTCCTTCATTATCTTCCATATACAGTATAATTCTCTCCCCCCTCCTCCTTCCCCCTCGCCTAGCGATCCGGCTGGAAGCAGGGCTGGCAAAGCATTCTTTCAAAACGCATGGTACTTATATCTCATGTTAAAAATGGTGCTCTCATCAGATCTCTTGGTAAATATTTTTTATCCTTTACATTTATTTTAGTTTAGTATATATAAGGGAGTTATATTGAGAATTTTTATAATATATTTTACCCCTAGAATTTGTAGCCTATACCCCACACCTCGTTGGCTTTGTAAAAATTTAAGGCCAACACAAGTCGAATTATGGGAAATGGAAATACCACTTATTTTTATTATTTTTTTTTTCTTTTAAATTTTATTAAAATTAAATTAAATTTAGTTATCGAGTCTCATAATTTAATTTTAAGCCTACCCCAAATACGCTTTATGAGAATCGCTGGAAGTACAAGGAGCAGTTTTGTTTATTTAATTTTTTTTTTTCCTTCTTCCCCAAATTTTGAATCCAGTATGTAATTTTTGCCACCTCATGCATTTTAGTAAAATCTAGTAATTGTTGTAAGCATATTTTTTTATTTATAGGTTGAGAGTTCGTTAATTTTGTTTAGTTAACATTTTTAGTTTGTATTTTTCCCACACTTTAAAGACTCTATTGAGGGCTCTATTCCCAAAGTGAAAGCGATCTTTTCCCCCCACTTACTCATCAAAATTTTTTTCAGCTATTTAGTACTTTATACTTTTTCTCATTCATTTTTCTATTTAAGCCTAGCCTTCCAATACCATAGAGCATCAACATCAGTTATCAATTTTTTTTCCTTGTAACCTCATGCCCCCTCAATTCAAATAAATAACCAGAACGTATGATAGAAACTCTTCTCTTCTTGCCCTTTCTGAATCTTGATTTTAGCCCCATAAACTGTTGCATCCATATTTATACCATATAAAATGTACTCCGTATTCTCTCGTGAAAAATAGCAACATTTGCTATTAAGTGAAATAAAGCCCATGTTTTTTTTGTTGGGTTTCCCATAATGTCAAACTGAAAATAATAATAACAATAATAATAATAAGCAAAATACTAATAATACCAATAACACATATAATAATCACAATAATAATAAATTTAACACCACTTTGATAAAAAAAAAAAAAATTCTCTTTTTCCATCTTCTATAAAACTACTGAGACAGGCAGGAATGTATAGAGAAATCTACGCTTATGAAATTTTATATAGTGGAGAATATTTTACTCTCCCTCAAACAATAAAGTAGCTATATAATTCCCGGGAAACAGATGAGAGTAAAGAATTTATATCAAATGATAACTTCTATTTCAATTCTTGACACAGCAGTATCAAATATATTTGTTGCTAATGAAATGGAATGGAATGCCTAACCTTGACACATTGATAAATTTTTCGTGCTCCTCATCGACTAGGACATTGGCACGTGCAAAAGTATGTTAATTAATTAAAGGTGCTCCAAGGCGTAAACGTGACAAGACAACTTGTTCCCTTCTCTTTAACTTGTATGTATAGCTCCAATCCTGAATCAATGGTTTAATTAATTGCTGGTAGCCATCCCCTACACCTGTTCCACTGCCTTTGCCATAATGGCTGCATATTCGAAATTACTTCATTTTGAATTCTGATAAAGAAATGTTTATATCAACTGGCATTCCAAGAACAGCAGATTATTTGGCCGCTTTATCAACTCCCATCATGCTGGTCAATTCCCACATGCCCTGGAATCCATATTAATAAAAATTTTCTGCAATTTAATGTACACAAAAGATTTTTGATCTTACAAATTAAATAATTTATAGAAATATTGTTTAAAGCCTGAAATACTGAATAAGAATCAGTAAAGATAGTCAATTTATAGTGTGGTTGAGAATGAAAATGAAGTAAAGATCTATATATTGCATATGCCTCTGCTGTAAATACCGAACTATACTCTGGTAATAGATACTGAAACATATTCATTATACAGAAATGCACATCCAACAACAGTATCAATTTTGGAGCCATCTGCAAAACTGATATTATAGTTTTGTAACTGTAAAAAATGTATCTTTTCCTTAAATAAGGATCTATATATATATTTCTTGTGGTGTTTTACATTTTTCATATTTTACAAAGGTATCATCAAAGTCTAAATTTGCACAAGTATCATCATGTAGCAGAGGAGACTGTGCCAACTTCTGAACCGGAAGATTATTTTCATTCAGGAAGCATTTCAATCTACCAACACACAGTAACTGATATGGTCTGGTTTTAAAAAACTCATAAATAAAGTAATCTTTATAAATTTTACTCACTGGGTGATCATACTTACAAATCCTACTACCTATATAGAGTTAAGACCTAATAATTTATATCTTATAGGTAAAGGCACAATATGGGCTTCAGCCTTCAAGAAATCAACTCTTGTACATTTCAATGCTCCCACTGCTTGTCTTAT